>JAGFMK010000221.1:0-49832 GCA_021030975.1 Lichenothelia convexa
CCCCAGGACCTGAACTTATTCCCCCATGCAGCATGCCAGTACTTCTACGATATTATAAGTATAGATAAGTTCTATACAATAAAGCTTGAATTATAACTCAAGTAGGCCTGAATTTATGCACTTTAATGTTGTGAACATATCTGTTCTTTTAGATAGAATTCCTCGATCGGTTTGTGAGTCTCACGACTTATGACACCTCGCCTGAGGCTCCAAAATCTATGCCCTGCCAAAGAAGAGAAAGTTCCCAACATGCAAGGAAAGAAAGGCGCTCCAAGCTGCCCAGATCTCCAATTCTATCCACGCCGAAGAAGAGAAGAACTCCAGGCCCAGAAAGGAAAACTCCCCACTTTACTCATTCTCATTCTGATCCTTCATCCTCTCTCACTCTATCACTCACTCCTCTACGCCTTTGCACCCGCCTCACTTCCCTCCCCCTGATGGCCCCCATTCCAAAATCCATTCCCACACGTATCCCCGAATCCCTCGAACCAACCATCCCAGAAATGATGCTTGGGATTCGGATCGGCATGCGGATGTCTTCTCGCCAGGTCGCGCTTCTTGAGGATCTGTCCATCCGTGCAGATCGTCCCGTCGGCCACGGGCTGCCAAAAGACGAAGCCGTGGTCGCAGAGGCCGAATTGGGAGGGGCCGTTGCAGATTAGGGCGCCGGAGGAGGCGGAGGAGGGGCAGAGGGATTTGCCGGCTGGTGCGGTGATGGAGCCGGAGCCGGAGCTGGAGGATGGAGCGGTGCTGGCAGTGGATGTGGGTGTGGATGTGAATGTTGCGGCGGAGGTGCGTGGAGCGGAGACGGTCACGGTGGTGAAGGATGTTGATGTTGACGCTGTGCCGTTGAGAGGGTAGCTCATGCCGCTGCCGGTGGTAGCTGGTGAAGGCGGTGTTGCAGTGGCAGGAGTTGAGCCCATCGTTGAAGCAGTGGCAGTAGTAGCAGCGCCGCCGCCGAGGCCAGCACCAAGACCTGTCATCGTCGCGCATCCGGATCCAACGAGGCTAGTACCCAGCGACTTCGCGACGACCGTCTCAACCGAATCGCCGGGGTGGGGATAGTCGAAGTCGACGCCCTCCTGGGTGCTGCACTGTTCGCGCGGCAGATTGACAACGAACATATCCGGGAGCGTTTCAAAGAGTTTCGTATCCTTCGCAGTACTTCCAGTGACGTTAACAGGCGCGCAGTTCATGTAGAACTCGCGGTTACCAATGTGGTTCAGCCAAGTCCAAGCCAGAGAGTACTCACCATTCGGGATACCCGCCGGGATCGTGTAGTTGAACTTGGCCGCGTTGGTGCCCTTGGCGTTGTCGGAGAGGTTACCCTCTGCAGAAGCCGGGCAGCCACCGATGATGGAGTGGATGACTTTCCAAGCGGATTTGGCGGAGGGTTCTTTGTCCGTGGTGAGGGAGACCTGGCAGGATCCGCCGCCGTGGGTGGCGCCGCCGATGAAGGAGAGGATCTGCGGGACGCCGACGGGCATGGTGTTCATTTCGGTGATGGTGTAGGTGCCTGCGCCGCGGAGCTTGCAGGGGAAGTCTGACTGTGCTGTTCCGGGGTAGGCGTTGTTGAGGGGAGAGTTGTTGAGGCTGTCTTTGCCGTAAGGCACTGGTGAGTTGAGCATCATGTGTGCTGAAGTGAGCGTTGCGAACAGCGCAGCTGTCGCGGAGAGTAGAGAGAGCATGTTGAAGCGCTGCTTCATCGTTGTTGGCTGAGTGAGTTAGAGAGTGTGAGTTACTCAAGAGAGTGTCTGTTAGCTGAGACTGTGTACGTTGATGCTGCTGTAGAGACTGTTGTGCGCAACGGTCAAAGGAATGGGGTGTTCTGGAGAGCGAAAGAAAAGGAGTGCAAGTGCGTCGAGCTCGCAGAATATATAGTCGCGCAAAGGGGGTGATTCACGACTGTCTTGCTGTCGTGAAACGGAGCAGATCTCTGACAAACAATGAACGAGTTGGTGACTCTTGATGGGTGAAAGAAAAGAACAATGGCATTGTCGAGGTACATTGTCACTTGCATTATCCGACAATGGAAAAGATCTATGCAGAACCTCAATGAAACAGACACATTTACGGGAATATCAAACATTGCCACGTTGTTTGCGCAACAAGCTAGTTTCAAGTCTTTATTCTAAGGGAATTGTTCGGTATATTGAAACTGCTAAGTCACTATGTGGTTCATGTTCCAGTTACTTCCGTAAGTCCAGCGACAACGCATTGCCATGGAAGAAAGTCAAATGGCGCACTCAGCTGCGTCATACACTCTTTTCATTTTTCAGCAACGCCTTGATCATGTGTTAAACTTGAACCACACGTGTTCTGGCTCAAACAGTTCTCTCCTACGGTGGCCGTTGGTGGCCAGTGAACCACATTTTCCCAACCGTCAAAGCACACATAACCTTCCAAGCAGATTCACACTGAGAGTCGGACTGCACACACGCCTGGCACTCTTCTTTCGTGAATAAATGTGTTTAACTCTGATTTTCCATGTCACTACTTGAGTTTACGCGGTCATTCTCTGCTTCATATAGGGCTTGCCGCCTTGGTCTAATGCTGTCATATACGCGCGCCGTCAAGTCTTCTGCAGGCCTGGTTCATAAGACTCCGATAATCCATGTAGTGTTTTGGTATCGTTCCTAACCCTTGTTCGCCGATGCTATGCAATGACCTGTTAATGTGCGCGCTCAAGCTCTGGCCATCATGCAGTAGCAGAACCGGTAGAGGTGCCGGTACTGTTGGAGGTGGCGGTAGCCGGGTTCGCCGACGTGGGAGCTGCTGGAAGCTGACCGTTTGCGATCCATATTTCGATCAACGGTTGCATCGGCTCCAACTCAGGTTCATGGAACAAATCGAAAAGTCTGCCAACGTTGACGAAATGAACGAAGCATGTGTTCAACTCTCTGTAAGCATCAATGTGATAGAACGGATCAAGCCAATGGCCATGGTAGAGGTGGGCATATAGACGGAACATCTGGCGATACATGTTCTTGGCTTCGCGTTCGAAGCTTTCCGGGAATCCACTGGCTTTGCCCAGCCAGTCTCTACCTGCCAGCTCCGACATGGGAGCTTTTATAGTTGTTGGTCCGGCAGCGATTGGAGTGTTGGAGTGGGTTGTGTTGAGGCCGCCGGATGCATGCGTGGCTCCAGAAGGAGAGGCAACGTCGGTCGGGAACAGTGTAGGGTCATTGATTCTTCCGGAAATCCATCTCTGCACAAAGGTGATGTACTGGGACGCCGGGATCGGAATCGGATTTCTATTCTGATCTAGCCATGCATACGTGTGACTGTTAGAGTTTGTCAGCTCACAACATCTCATAACAGATGGACAACCTACGATCCAGCAGTCATTCTTGGGCAACTTTGAGAATTGCATATTTTCGCATTGGTCTTGGGTTCATATTCTTGAATTATCTTGACCATGCTGTCTAGAAGTCGGTATTGCTCCACAACTACGCCAATCATTAGTGACTGTGTGATGGCGTTGATGGTGCACTTCAGGTTTGCGCAGGGTCATAACTAAGGAAGAGCGGCGTCAAGGACAGAGAACCTTACGCAGGTCTCGTAGGCTAGGAGAGGGACCTATGAGCAAAGCCGATTTCACCCTTACCTTGATGTGCTATCCACTCGCCCCTCTCGACGAGTACTGGTTTTGCAGCTAGTGTCATGAAATTACCCTTGACAATGAGACCAGCATACTCTTCTCGGAAGAAGTATGGCTTTCGCTGTGCTGGAGTCGTGTGGCCTCCGTCGCCATTCGCGTGGTCAATTGCCATGGTTGCGGAAAGTGAGGGAGACGCTGGAGCTGGCGAGGCAGAGCTTTGATAAGTGCCGTTTGGTTGCGGCTGAAGACCACGCGTGCTCTGCTGGTTGATGCCGTTCCCTTTGTTTGAGCGACCGCCAAAGGCCCGACTGGAAGACGTGCAAGCTGTGTTAGCAACGTTCATACCAACAGTAGATTTTCTTGTAAACGGATCGCCGTAAGAACGAAAGGGCTCTGTGCTGCTGGACCCAGATGAGGTGGCGTGTCTTCGACTCTTAGATCTCACTGCAGGCTTATCGCTGACTTTTGGCTGTTCATCTGTCACTTGCTCCTCAACGTCCTTCGGAATCGAACTCTCTCCCATTCTGTTATGCCAGCAACAAGCAAGCCTTTATCTCTTGCTACTCAACGACAGCCAGGCCTTGAAGGACGAAACTGATGACCACTGAAAGCAAAAAGGTGACGAAATGCTCCTGCAATCATAATGGGACCCTCTAACTGAAGGGATGCTTAAATGAATTTTTCGCGGTTTAATTACGTGTTTCAAAACAACACCATCGTGATTTTGCACAACTCTAACAGAGGCTCGCGGAAAGCAATTCTCCATGATAACAGGGACAATGGCCAAGGTGAAATGTCCGTTCAAAGTTTTCAGTGTAACAGCTGATACATTTACACTTACAGTAAAGACGACATGTTCACTCTGACCTTAAGCCTACAAGGCCTTCTGACTGAAGGTTCGTATGGTCCTGACCGTCATCTACGCTGCATGCATATTCAAGGAATTAAGTCACGACACAATAGCAGTTCGAGAGACTGAACAAGATTTTTGAGGAGTTGATATCTACCCCTTGAGGCCTCTGAACTGGAGAGATCTAGATTGTCAGACCCACCCGCGAGGCCCTTGTCGCGGCTGAAAGTAATTCCGCGACCGACGTGTTGCGCCTCGGCGCGACTTTTTGAGTGTCGTCCCAGTCATTGCATTCATTGGAGAGTCAGCACTCTTCTCCCGCAGTCCTCCCTAAACCACATCTACGAGGCAATGGCATCAGTCCCGGCTGTAGAAGCTGATCTTCAAAGACCTCTACTTCCAGACAACCTCGGCGACCCCAACCGTGAGACAACTGGTTGGATTGGACCCAAGGACTCTCCTATGCCGGGTATTGAGGATGAGGACGAAGACGTGGTAACGGGGAGCAGAGCACGGAGCGAACATCCAGTCATAGACGGGGAAGATGACGACGACCCACAATCAGTAAATGGCGATGAGAGACAGGGAGAAGAAGGGGCCGACGCGGATCTCTTCGGTGAAGAGCTCGATGAGCAAGAACCCGTGTAAGTAAGGAACGCATTGATCACCATCTGACACATGCCCCACCGGTCATCTTCCTCTGGCTCGCTAGTCTCTCGTTGCTACGGCAAGTTGCTTACCCCGCTTCAGTCAACGTCGACAGCTTGATGACGAAGAATTGGACTCTGCGGACGACTTGGATCGAAACGACAGGGCGGCTGCGGATGAGGACACAGCTTTGGATGGAGATGATGAAGCAAAGGACGAAGAGCTGGCGGAGGAAACATATATAGAAACGGAGATTGCCAGACAAGCGATCCCAGATCCAAGTGACGGAGAGGTACAGATCCCAACACTTCCCTGCCGGGTTAGCATTGACAGCACTCCAGCTCTATCTCCTTAAAGTGCCTCGCTTCCTCAGCATAGAACCTAAATCCTGGGATCCCACAACCTTCCAGCCGCCCAGTAGTGAGCATCACTCAAGAAACCCCTCCACGCCAACCCAGAATTTCTCTCCCTTTACCACAGCAACCACGACACTCCGCTGGCGCCACTCTCCCTCTAATCCACGACAACTTCAGTCCAATGCGCGCATCCTTCGCTGGTCGGACGGCTCTCTCACGCTCCAGATGGCAAGCAATCCAGAATCCCAGTATGAGCTTCCTGGAAACTCTCTCGCCTTCCCACAACAGAATCCAAGGAAGCCTACGCCGACAAGTGCGAAAGCGAGAAAAGGAAGGGCGATAAACAACGTAAAGTACGATCAGCAGCAAGATAGCTTCACGTACCTCTGCGCGCCCGCCCCGGCCTCTGCATTAGTCCGAGTTACGAACAAGATCACCACATCACTTACAGTCCTCCCATCTTCCGAGGTTACCGATGATGCGTTGGAACGGTTACAAGCAGGCCTAGCAGCCGCAGGAAAGGGCAACAGAATAGGCATAGAGGGAGGTCAAAGCGGAGGCATTGGATTCATCAGCATTCACGAAGATCCGGAACTTGCAAAGAAGAAGGCCGAAGTTGCCGAGAAAGAGAAGCTCCGAGCTCAGAGGCGGCGGGAAGCTCAAGAACAGCGGGAACGCGATCGCACCAATCGCGTGCTTGGTCGCTCGGGTCTGCGCACAGGTGGTGGCCTTACTGCTGCAGGCCTGGAAGACGATGAGCTGGGGATGGGCTATGGTCGGCCTCGGGCGCCTCGTGGTCCCAAGAGGAGAAGAGCTAGGAGGGACGAGTACAGTGAGGATGAGGAAGAGGGCTATGGGGGTAGAGGGAGAACCAGAGAGGATGAGTATGATGAGGAGGATGATTTTGTGGCAAGAAGCGATGAGGAAGAAGAGGTGGTTGGAGATGACGATGATGAGGATATTGATGAGGGGATTGATCTGGGGAGAAAAAGAAGTCCGAAGAGAAATAGAGAAGGTGGCGCTGCTGGTGCGCCAGGCGGAGGAGGGGGTGATGCGGATGCGGGTGGTGAGGAAGATGCAGAGGGAGAGGTGGATGAGGACGTCGTTGTATCGAGGACGAAACGGAGAAAGGTTATTGAGGAGGATGAAGACGAGTAGGAAAGACAAGGACGGCACTGTATGGCGTACGGCGCGATGCAGTGGCTTTGCGCAAAACATCACTGGAAGTGACAACATGGCTGGGGTTTCAATCAAACCGCTCAGCGTTCGACTAGCGACTTTATCGCGACTGCTGAATATCGAAGATTTACTATTGAAGCTAGATACCCTTACATCTATGTAAACTCCAATTCCAATGCCGGTAATATCTTCCCTCTGCACTCTCCGAAGCCCACAGTCCCATCTTCGCCACAAGTCGCAACAAACACAACCTCATCACCATCCTCCAGAAATAGCCTCTGCTCTCCCTCGCCCAATTCAATCGGCTTCTTTCCATTCTCCGTCTCCTCCATCAACGACCCCTTATCACCCTTCTCATCTCCACTGATCGTCCCGGACCCAAGCAAATCACCCACATTCATCGCACACCCCGTGATACTATGATGCGCCAGCATCTGCCCAAACGACCAAAGCAAATCCTGCGCATTCGCCGCCGAGATCAGCTTCTCATGCCCGGACTTACTCCTCAGCGTGACACTGAAATCGATGTCGTAACTCGTTTTCGCCTTGCGGTCCTCACGCAAATACGGGAGCAGTTCCCTATCGATGTCCGCGAACCTGGTAGGGCGAAGATACGACTCCAAAGCGTCGGCGAGAACGATCCAAGGGCTTATTGTGGTGGCGAAGTTTTTGGATGTGAAGGGGCCGAGGGGGACGTACTCCCATGCTTGGATGTCTCTCGCGGACCAGTCGTTCAGAAGGACTACACCGAAGAGGTAAGAGGAGGTTTCGCAGAGGGGGATGGGCTCAGAGAGGGTGGAGGAGCGACAGAGGAAGAAGCCGAGTTCGAGTTCGAAGTCTAGTTTCCTTGAAGGGGAGAGGATGGGCTTAGGGGGAGTAGAGGAGGACGGAGGTTGCGGGAGGATTTGCCCGTTTGGACGACTTACGGGTGTACCGGAGACGACAATGGAGGACGACCGGCCATGGTACGCGACGGGAAGGTGGGTGTAGTTAGGTTGCAGAGCGTTGGCGGCTCCACGGAGCAGTGTGCCTACTGTTCGAGCGTGGTGGATGCCGGCGTAGAAGTCGGTGTAGTCACCAATCTGCATGGGCACGTGGCAGGTTACTTCTTCGATGGGGATGAGACATTGTTTTTGTAGGTCTGGGTTGTCTTTCAGGATGTGGGGGTAGGGAGTCGACTCGGAGAAGACCGATTGGAGGTATTTGCGGACGACATTGTGGATAGGACGGCCGAGACCGGCGAAGGGATTGAGAGTAGGGGCGTGGAAGACGGATTGGTGTGGCTGGATGGGAGTCAGGGCGGAGAAGCCGGAATGGGTTGTGAATATGGAGAGGTCGAGGGCGTGGGCGCCGATGGCGACGGCGGGATGGCGGTCGTTGGTTCGCGCGTGGGTGATTATTCCAAAGGGGACGTTTGCGAGTGAGAAGTGGGAGTTGCGAGGGATGGGGAACCAGGACTTGAGGGATGTCATGTTGTCGTTGCTGTCAGGGTCTTCCTCGGGGTTATCCTCAGGGTTATGTGTATCATTTAAGATTCATGCTGCGGAATGCACTTTCTAGTATAATATCATTCCGTCCATCGTCCTTCAAAAGGGAGAGTCCGTACGAAGAAAATAACTGCTCATGGATTGGAAGCTGCACACAACAACCATATTGGGAACAAACACGGATCTTTCTTCAGCGGAAGCTTTCCGCCCCCGCATTTTTCCACCTTCACCCCGCATCCGTCACTGGCCGCATATTTCCGCTCACTCCACCTCCGTATGGTGAAAGCATTCCGCCTTCAGAATCCGAGTCCGCGCATGGAAAGAAGATGCCGTTCGGGAAGGATACATAAGACCTCCTTCACTTAAGCTCCGTTCACCATTTCAGGCCTCCCCATGTGAATAAGAGATCTCATCCTAAGCTCAGCTACCCATCAGTAATTACCCAACACAATGCCTACCAATCAGTTCAAAGTTCCCGAGAAATACAAGTACCAGAATGGTTTTGGTTCTTATCACGAGTTAGTGATTAGGGGCCACTACAGCTGTTAATCAGATCTAACATCTCGAATATTAGGACCGAAGCGGTTGAAGGAGCCCTTCCCATAGGTGCCAATTCCCCTCAGAAACCCGCGTATGGCCTTTATACCGAGAAGCTGTCCGGCACAGCATTTACCGCACCTCGACACGAAAACGAACAGACATGGCTGTACCGCATCCTCCCTGCCTCAGCCCACTCGAACTTCGAGCCGCGAGAATCATCCACCTACAACACCAACCCGGAGAACAAGCCACATGAAAAGCTCTACCAGATACCAAATCAGCTCCGCTGGGATCCGTTTGACCTAGATGAGACTGTGGACTGGGTACATTCTTTACACTTGGTTGCTGGGGCGGGTGATCCAACCATGAAGGCTGGCATTGGCATGTTCATATTCGCGGCGGGCAAGGACATGGACGCCCACGAAGCATTCTACTCCGCAGACGGCGACTTCCTCATCGTTCCCCAGCACGGCGTCCTCGATATCCAAACCGAGCTAGGCAAACTTCTCGTCCGCCCAGGCGAGATCTGTGTCATCCCCCGCGGCATCCGCTACCGGGTGACACTCCCCAACGGCCCCGTCCGCGGCTACATCCTCGAGCTCTACCAAGGCCACTTCCACCTCCCCGAACTCGGCCCCATCGGCTCCAACGGCCTCGCCAACGCACGCGACTTCCAAGCCCCCGTCGCGGCCTTCGACGAAGACACCTCCTCGACGTGGCACCTCCTCGCCAAATTCAACGGGCACCTCTTCGCCGCGCGGCAGAACCATACCCCGTTCGACGTCGTCGCCTGGCACGGCCTCTACTACCCCTACAAGTACGACCTCGGCCGCTTCAACACCATCGGCAGCACCTCCTTCGACCACCCGGATCCCAGCATCTACACCGTGTTGACGGCGCAGAGCGACCACCCTGGCACCGCCGTCGCGGATTTTGTCATGTTCCCTCCGCGCTGGCTGGTCCAGGAGGACACGTTCCGCCCGCCGTGGTACCACCGCAACACCATGTCCGAATTCATGGGCCTCATCCACGGGGAGTACGACGCCAAAGAGGGAGGCGGGTTTCAGCCTGCGGGCGCGAGTCTGCATAACATCATGTCTGCGCACGGGCCGGACGCGGTGACGCACGAGCGGGCGTCGAATGCGGAGTTGAAGCCGATGAAGGTTGGGGAGGGGAGCATGGCGTTTATGTTTGAGAGCTGTTTGATGGTGGGCGTGACGGAGTGGGGGTTGAAGAAGTGTAGGAAGGTGCAGGAGGATTATAACAAGGAGAGTTGGGAGGGGCTGAAGCCGCGGTTTAGGAGGCCTGGCGTTGGTGGTAGTAATGGTGTGGAGGGGAAGGTTGAGAATGGGGTGGATGGGCAGAAGGGAACGGTGGGTATTGATGCTTTGAAAGGATGAAGTAGCGATGGGATATGAATTATGAATTTGTTGAATAACTTTCGCCCAAAATTGTGTGCTAGTTATTGTGTACGGGAGATGGATACATATTTGAAACTTGAAAGCAAGCGTCTCACTTCCCTAATTGTATATCATATCATATCATACCCCGTTGTTTCTTAGAGGTTCTGCCCGCTTCTTGAATGCCCGAATTCCTCCGGTGATATCTTTCAACATATTGTCCAAGCGCTAAACATATTCCTGCCCAGCAGGCCTTTGCCACTTGCAAATGGCACCTGATGACATTGAAGATCAACAGCGAAGCATGATAGAACGAGTCGCATTTCTGCCAAATACTCACGACATAAGACAAAACACAGCCTCATATGTACATCTCATTCCACGTCATGACCGTCCAATACACATCCATCAAAATAGTTAACCTTATTCGATTCCCCTCACAGGTCCTTCGTCCTCTCGTCACTTCCCCTAATCCACTCCTCTAATCTCTCCTGATCCCTGATCCTCAGTCCAAGCTTAAACGGCTTCGGCTCAATTGTCAAGGACGTCGGAAGTGCATTACACTCCATGCAATCCAAGATCGGTCTATCCTTCTCCTCCTTTGGGGCCACAATCTCAAACGCGCTGATCAACCGTATAAATGCTGTATACAGCTCCCGATTCGCGAGGTGCGAGCCAGCGCACATGCGGGAGCCGGCGCCGTAAGCGTAGTGAGGTGTGCCGCTGGCGTCGGAGGAGTCGAGATAGCGCTCTGGCATGAATTTCTGCGGGTCTTTAAAGTGAGAGGCGTCGTAATCTGCTGCGTAGGCGTTCATATAAAAGCAAGTATTTGCTGGTATTACAGCGCCGTGCCATTCGATGTCCTTGATGCTGACGCGTGGGAGGCAGATAGGTATGACCGTCCAGAATCTCAAAATCTCTTTGACCAAAGCGCTGATGTAGGGAACCTTTTCCTCGACGAGGCATTTCTCCCAGGCGTCGCCGTTGGGATATACTTTCATGATCTCATCGTAGGCGATCCTTTGTATTTCTTGACCATGCTCAGACGATAAGTACGCCATGCCCATGATCAAGTTGCCGGGAACGGTATCTAGACCTGCTGAAACCATGGTTAAGCATATGGACTTGATTTCAGCTAATCAAGGTCAGCATTTGATCTAAAAGTGGTCCCCAACGCTGGAGACTAACCTTCGTTTAGTTTAGCCTCCGGGTCCTTCAAGATGTTACCCGTAATGCAGGGTTTATCAGTACCTTCTGCGATTCGGGATTTTAGCATGTCCAGCAGTTTCGTCATGTACTTGTCTCTCCTGTTCCTGTACTCCTTTGCCTCTGAATTCCTGCTTGGCCATAACCTCATCAATGGAATATAGTCCTGCCAGTTATTGCTCGTACTTCTGAAGTTCGAAACCGCCCTCTCGACATGGACAATCTCCTTAAGTAGCTCATCATCGATAGTACCTTGGATACGAAAACCGTAATTCAGGGTCAAGGAAGTATTGAGGGCGAATCTCTGAAAGTATGGGTTGGGGTCGATATTAATCTCTCCGTTCTTACTATCTGTGAGCATTTCCTTGATGCTGACGGTGGACTCAAGGTCGATGATGGGCATGTATGACTGCACGGCAGGTCGATTCAAAGCCGTCGCGGCCGCCTTCCGACGCTGCTTGCATGACTCGTCCCACGGCGAAGTACCGATGGTGTAGCCCTGAGAGCTCGAGACGACGGAGTGGAAGGTGTGGAGCTTAGGGCGAGAAATTAAGGAGGACTGATTGTTGATCCATAGGGCTTTGACGGACTCGAAGGTGTTGGCGAAGACGATCCTCTAGGTTGATCAGTATGCCGCTTCTTACATTAACGTGAGACATTGGAACGCTAATGAAGGGAAGGAATATGCTCGAGTTCAAGTTCAGCGTACCTTGTTTCCCATGCGAACTTGGAACACAGGACCTAATGTCTTCGACCACTCTTGTGCTACCTTTGCATGATTGCTCCCAAGCTGTAGTAGGTTCCCAAAGATTGGCACTCCTCGTGGCTCGGGAAGCCCTTTGATCTTGGGCACATCGGTCCGGTTTAGGTAGCGGATGACGAAGAAGGCCACGGAGAGTAGTGCGAAAAGCACAACAGGTGAGGGCATGTTGAAAGGCAGTCTCGCGAAGAACAGCTCGCGACAAAGTAACGATCTGAACAGGAGAAGAGGTCAAAGGTGAAAGCGATTGAAGGCTAAATAATAGAAGCAGCCAGACGTATTTCAGGTTTTCGTTCTCTTCATCGTAATATTTATATACATTTTCCGTCGATGTCGCGAGTGACGCGGAAAAGAGCAGACAATTGGAAACAGATAATGCTATGGGCGTATCCCCGCATTTAGCGGCAGAATTCCGTCCCATCATGCATCCACTTGGATCATTACAATAGATGACTATCGAGGGCGGGGAAGGGATGGCCATGGGCAGGGGCGGGCGGAAGCTGGAGCTTATCCGGGGACTTTTGACTAAGGTACGGTACACGTACACTGGATCAACCGGGTGTCTTGGGCTGATATGTTGCTAATCGGCACTGCATGCCATAAATACAATTGTTGACCTACCGTGTTCGTTTGGCCTCGGAAACTCAGGAGTTCATGTTCTACAGCCGCATTTAAGGGCTATGATGGACGTTGCACGCTGGGAAGGCCCCGAAATCACAGATGCCACGCCTCAAATATAGCCTGACGGTTAAATAACATTGCACGCTCTATGCTGGTACACACAGCAGCATCGACAAATTTCACTGGCGGAACACATTCCGTGCTTTCGCTCCCACATAGCTACGAGTTTCCAGATATCCATCTGCTATGCTACGGAAGCGGGCCAGAACAGGAAGAAAGGGAGTTGCACGGGAATAACATGCGGTCGTGCGGGATGGAACCAGACATGAGAACTTGGCACAAGCTACCAGCCGTATCGTGGTCTCCTGCCGTGCGTCTATGGATGATACAACGCGTGCAGCAATATATAGCATCTAATACACAAACTGTAGATGGGAGAAAAAAACCCTTACGCATAGTTCTACATTAAAAGTCCCATCCCGTGTTATAGCGAAGCCCGCAACGGGTCAGCCTGTCCATTGAAGAAGATTGACAATTACAATTGGCACGTTGCAGTCCAGTTGTCCTCGAGATAGTTCCAGCCCGCCTTCTCGTAGAAATTGCAGCGCCAAAATCACAATAGACGTCTCAATAGACCATCACATACGCACGACAGCGTGAGCTGCAGCAAACAGTCTGTAGCGTCCTTTCCACAACTCCGATCCATCTTCATCACGGACTACGCGCAGTTGGGCAGGAAAGACAAACGCATATAGTACCTCGATCGAGGAAGCCGGGAACGGAAGGAAATCCACACTGCAAGAGTCGAAACTCCGCAAGAACAACCCTCAGCAAGCCACCGTAGTGGAGCTTCCATGAGATTATGATTAACCTCTACTGATGTTGCGAGAGAAGAGAGGCTTGGAGGAGGATGCGCTTTTGAAGGAAATTTCTCACTAGCGCGGATTAGGTAAGCTGACCGCTA
Organism: Lichenothelia convexa; assembly: GCA_021030975.1. NCBI lineage: Eukaryota > Fungi > Ascomycota > Dothideomycetes > Lichenotheliales > Lichenotheliaceae > Lichenothelia > Lichenothelia convexa. The sequence continues at coordinate 13,613 of JAGFMK010000221.1, forward strand.
CCAGGGTCCACCACCCTAAGTCCCCGACCTCGGCATCTTGGCGTAGGATCTGGGGAAGATGTTGTCCCCGGCTTACGATTGTGGGGGGGCATTGTATTACTCAATCACCCTGGATATATCATGACTGCTCTACTCCGGTCCATCCAATCCTAACCAAGTACTTGTCGTCTTATACACGTAAATGGCTGCCGGTCCAAGACCAAGTCCCTTCTCAGAGCCCCCATGGCTCTGTGGCCTTCCCTCCCCGTACTACAACGACTCCCACCGCAAATGGCAGAAGACCTGCCGTGCCTTCATCGATGAGCACCTCCATAAACATGCCGTCGAATGGGAGCTAGAGGAGACGGTGCCAGAGCATGTATTCAAAGAGTTTGCGGACGGCAACATGCTTATCCCCAACCTACCGGCACCATTACCAGTCAAATGGCTAAAGAAGCTGGGCATTGATGAGATGCCAGGCGGCATAAAAGTCGAAGAATGGGATTACATACATACGGCTATCTACGTTGATGAGGTACGGCGACGGCACGCCCGCGATTGGGACTTCTACTCATTCATGGACGCAGATGAGCAGGTCTGGGCTAGCAGGTCCGCCAGGGTCATTGACAGTTGGCATGGCCTTTGGCGTCCCTCCATTGCTCAAGTTCGCGAATCGAGAGCTACAAGACCGGTTTCTGCCGGATCTGTTACGGGGGAAGAAGAGGATCTGTATAGCTATCACTGAGCCGGATGCTGGAAGTGACGTCGCCAATATAAAGACTAAGGCCGTGAAGTCGGAAGATGGGAAACATTATATTGTCAATGGGACGAAGAAATGGTAATTGGCTCCTATGATCAGGCTGTTGCAATCTCGCCTCCTTTCTCCTTGTTGATGGCTGATATGTCTCTAGGATTACAAATGGCATCTGGTCAGACTACTCCACCATGGTCGTCCGCACTGGCGGGCCCGGTCCAAGCGGGCTCTCCATGCTCCTGGTCCCACTCAAGAACTACCCAGGCGTCTCCATGCGCCGCCTAAAGGTCGCAGGTCAAAGATCAGGCGGCACGACCTTCATAGAGCTCGACGATGTCAAAGTCCCGATTGAAAACCTGATTGGCGAGGAAGGCCAGGGAATGAGATACACAATGACAAACTTCAACCACGAACGCTTGACTATTGCTATAGGGGCCACACGGCAGGCGAGGGTGGCTTTGAGCTCGGCCTTCGAGTACTGTCTGAAGAGGGAAGCTTTCGGCAAACCGTTAATGGAACAGCCAGTTGTGAGGCACAGGCTCGCAAAGTGTGGTGCGGAGTTGGAGAGTCAGTGGGCTTGGGTCGAGCAGTTTGTGTATCAGATGTCAAAGATGGACAAGAAGGAGGCGGACGTCGAACTGGGAGGCTTGACGGCAGCATGCAAAGCGCGGGCTGGCATGATACTTGATGAGTGTGCAAGATGCGCGGTGTTACTATTTGGTGGCAATGGATTCACGAGGACTGGACAGGGCCAAATAGCTGAGAGTAAGTCGATATTCGCTGTAAGAGAGTTTGGGGGCCATGCTGACGAAGCTTAGTGATCTACAGAGAGGTGAACGGCATACGTATACCTGGCGGTAGTGAGGATGTCATGCTCGACCTTGCAGTTAGGCAACTTGTCAAGAACTATCAGAATGCAACAAAGAAGATGGAAAGACCGAAAGACTCCTCAAAGTTATGATATTCATTTGATCACGCCTTGATGTTGGACTCTTGGGTAGATGTTATATATATTGTACGACAGGCTGATTTTGGGTGCTGTATTTGCGAGGAGCATAACGGAAGCTGAGTGCCCAACTTTGGAGGACCTTTGAGACTCATGTACCTGACTTCGGCGATTGGACAAATCTGAGAACAACCCACTGCAAGTGCAGCCTGTTTGCTTCACCAATTACCGTACAGACCGAAGTATGTGGGGACTACAAGTGTATATAACTCCACTTCGTATAGCATAACTCAACATAGAAGCTTTGATGTGCATACATGGCGAGCCTAGTATAGTCGCTTCGGTGGAGACATTGACGCCTTTATCGTCAAGCTGCCCACGTTCTGCCACCCCTTCTTCAACAGCGAAACCAAGTAGTTGATCGACAACATTATGTTACCGATCAACTCATCCTCCGCCATGCCCACATTGCCCACAGCGACACCCATACACAAGACCTTCTTCAGCTGAAATTTGATAGTCGACTTCACCTCCGTAATCTTGGCGTTCAGGTCTTCAGCGTGTGAGACGGGCGTTGGGAATTTTCCAGCTGGGACGAAGTCAGTGCCTTGGTTCCAGTCTCCGTACAGAATTCTGAAGGCGTACCCTTTGAGAGACCTGGACCGAGAAGACGAGGGATCTGCTTGATAAGCGAGTCGGAGGCGATGAATGCGTCGTACTTGCGGGCCAGCTTCTTGATGAGCTTCTTGTTCTTGTTGAGCTTCTTCAAGTCGTCCGCCGACATTGCATCGACGCCATGATGCTTCGCCCTGTCAATATCATGCTGGTCACCCAGGACACTGTTGCGTACTCGGTTAGTCGGTGCTCCCGCCAAACCTCTCAGCAACCCTACAGCTTGGGCTCGACTCACCAGATCGCCATGCCAGGGCGAGGAATCCTCGGAAGCTTCACAGTGCCCGAGAACCGCTTGTCACGCTGGGGGTCATAGTTCTTGAGTCCAACCTGCAGTTCGACGGTTTCGAGGAAGTTGCGCTTCTTCTGGTTCTGTGAGTAGTCGAGGAGTTGTTGCACGTTTGAGCGTACGCCGGCGACTGTGATTTTGGACATGTTGCTGACAGTCTTCCAAAGATTTGGTGAGGCTTCTTGCGCTGAATGTGGATGGAGTGTAGGTAGTAATCTAAAAGGTGAGAAAGGTTATCAGGTGCAAAAATGGATGTGTGCCCCCGCCGTGACGATTCGGGGCTAGTGTGCAGTAAGCGACGGGAGTACCCGCAGATGAGCGATATTCGGTTCAGCTACATTCGCACTCCGGCCATGATATCTTACAGGGTTGTAGGTTTAGTGCTGTCCAACTACCTAATTGCATTTGAACATTTCCTGGTTGTTAGACAACTTTGTATGCGACCGAGCACATTTGATGGAGTAGCGTGGCCACGAAAGATTGGAGTAAGCTTGGACAGCACGCTATTCAAGGTCAAGCAGGCTCCTGTTCTGATGCCATCAGGTATAACACACAGGTCTTATTTCGAAAGTTGATGACATGAGGGTAAGCAGAGTCCTATCCCGCTCCCTCTTGCGAAACATGGTCGATGGCGTGTGCATCAGCTACGTCCAATCGCCAGGAGCGATGAACCGCGGTAGTTCGATTATCATTGAAATAAAACTGGCAGTCGCTTGGCTTCACGCTACGACGTGATTCAAAGTCCCCTCTGAGGCGGGTTTTCCATCAAGGAATGATATAATGCAATCCAATTGACATTGATCGAGCCACTTCGATGGACTTCGAGGACTAACACGTTACCAATCGCTGATCCTGAAGCTGTCCGCACCTGGTAATACGGAGGGATTAGAACCTGTAGATAGGTAGAGACACAGCATCGATCGACCTGACTCTGAATACTCATAGGCACAAGGGAGGAATTTGGCCAATTAAGCCTTTAAAATTCAGGCGTGGACATAGACAACATGGCCTGAGGCTGGCTAACTTATCTCCATGTTGCTAGCCATGCCTTTCGCTGTATACTTTGACTGGTATCTTGTCACGAAAGTTATTGCATACAAGCAGATCTAATGCAAATCCATTTTGATAAGTTCTTACACACAAGGGAGGCTGTAGAAGCGGGCGCGAGCCAGATCTTTCAGCCGGCTTGAACTGAATAATTACCTAGGTAGCGGACTGCTGCAGAGTATTTGTACGTATCAAGCATAGCCAGACCGGCTTTCGGGTCCAAATCGTTTCGCAACGTGATGATTAGTTTGTCATTAGCAGATAGCTGATTGCCGCTTGAATTTAATTAGCAACTTGAACAATAGATAGTCGTAGTACGGATCCATCTGAGGCTAATACGGCACTTTCGCTACATTTGCTAGCAAATTCCAGGTAAGAAAGCTTGTCGCTGATGCATGAAAGATTTGAGGCTGTGCGAAGATCGTTACTGTCGTAACCAGTCACGTGCGCAGAACCCCGAAGCCGAAGGACCGACACACTCGAGCTGAAAAGTTCCTCCTCCAACAAGGAACAGTTTGATAAAGAACATCGCAACCCAACGACACCTCTCTCTATAATCGCCACGAAGAGTTCTCTTCCAGACTGATTCTATTTCCGTAAGTAGCATGATTGTAGCCTTGCCAAATGCATCTGCACAGCGTCCTTCAGCCACGACCAGCCGTTTGTCTAGAAGAAACCCTAAAACGTGTCCTTCGCCTGACTGCCTAACAATGAAATACCGCACGAATCCTCAGCTTAGCCGCTTCTTCAATCCGCGCTTTAACTAGTCGCTACCTCGCCGTTGCGTCAGGGACTAACTAGCCACAGCAAATTGGGGATCTAAACAACGCCACTGAAGAGACTACTTACAACGACCTCTACTTACCTCGACACAAGAGGCACTCGCAAAGATGGGTCTCGCATTCTCAAAACTGTTCGATCGACTATGGGGCAAGAAGGAGATGAGAATCTTGATGGTTGGCTTGGACGCCGCAGGGAAGACCACAATTCTGTACAAGCTAAAGCTTGGTGAAATCGTTACAACCATTCCCACAATCGGTACGGATCTGCGCCACAGTCGTCTTCACTCGAGATATCGGATGCATTTGGCTAACTCGTGGTATACTTTAGGCTTCAACGTCGAGACCGTTGAGTACAAGAATATCCAATTTACCGTGTGGGACGTCGGCGGGCAGGACAAGATCCGGCCACTGTGGAGGCATTACTTTCAAAATACACAGGGCATTATCTTCGTCGTGGACAGCAACGACCGCGACCGTATAGTCGAGGCCCGCGAAGAATTGCAGCGCATGTTGAACGAGGATGAGCTTCGAGATGCGTTGCTCTTAGTGTTTGCAAACAAGCAAGATCTACCGGTATGTCTTTTCCTCGAGCTGGCCCTCCGCGAGACTGACGAACATATAATAGAATGCCATGAACGCCGCCGAGATTACCGATAAGTTGGGTCTTCACAGTCTCAGACAACGAGCTTGGGTATGATTGTCAGCACAGTGGCGGCATATGGCGCGTGCTAACGTGGCATGCAGTACATTCAATCTACATGCGCTACATCGGGTGACGGTCTGTATGAAGGTCTCGAATGGCTGAGCAACTCACTCCGCAAGGCTGGCCATTCCTGAGTGTGCTGCATTGATGGTTTGCCATGTCACTGCTTGCCAAGGACTACCGATTTTCGATGTTCATGGACACAAGCCAACTCTTCCCCTTTCGTTCTGCATCTCCTCATCTGTCATCACTTACGAGCGTTGTCACGGTCCAATAAGTAGAGTGGTTTCTAAAGGAGTTTAATGATAAGGTCTTCTACCTGCCGTACCACAGCATGTCGACATGACTCAATGTTTGGTTTACAATGTGGTACATGCTCGAGATACTCATTTCCGCAATGGTGGTTCGGCTTCGATCATGGGTCGTGTTTCGTTCTGTCTGTTTGTTCACGAAGTGTGAGCAGCCATGTATACATGGAGCGGTCGTAGATTGGTTTAAAAGACATACTGTTCACCCCATTCTGCATAGTTCAGAATTATCAGAGGGTCTCATTGTAATGCGCTACAGTAGGCTTACGCACCAGGAGTCCATGTTCTATCGGACAACGGCGGTAGAGGGGTTCTTATGTGGCTCGCTACCGGAAAGCAATCAAAGCCTGATACGATGTTCACCCAGGTATAGCTGGCTTCCCTCAGGAGCTTTCAGTAACCTCATCCTCATTCTTACCATAAAATTCTTCTGTCAGCATTGGAGGAACTGGACCCTGAGTATGGCCGCCAGGTCTGACGCGGCGCTAACAGAAGGCCCGGCCACCGAAAATGCTTAACATAGCAAGGGGTCCAGAGGGGCTTGGTCCACGGGTGTTTGTTTGGGGTAATTTAGGCGTTAATCAGGCGCAGCCGTGACATGAGTTAGAGGCGCCTCAACTACAGTTTTCTGTGTTTGTCTCTTCCGCAGGAAGAAGGAATAATACTAGAGCCAGCATACGTGGGCATCCTCCGGGTGCGCAGTAGCAAACAGTGGAGGCGTTTGCATGCGTACCCACTCTAATTTGGTCTGAAACTTGTCTTCTCCCGTCTTGCTGACCACCTGGCGGGCCCCAGAGGTACGTGCATCGCGAGTACTTTATCAGGCTACAGGTACCTGACTTGCTCTGAGCCTTTCCTTCTGCACAACAGCAGCATATTCGTCAGCGTATTCACATCTGCTCTCACTGATTTCACAATCCCACAGCGGTTTGAGGCGTTCAACGTGTGGCATTCCAGCTCGGTGCATTCCAGTGACATCAGCCGCCCTCCACACACTCATCGCCGGCAACCTCTAAGCTTGATTCAAAGCTTGTCTCGTTGACTACGAACACACGATCAAAATGTCGCCTTCTTCCTCTATCCTCCTCCCAACGCTCTTCTTCCTTGCAGCCTTCGCCAACTCGCAATCCTCCACAGGCCAGCTGGGTGACGCAGGAATCATAATCAACAACCCCGTCGGCGCGACCTACATCGCTACGCTACCAAACAACCCGAACAACACTGTTCGTGGCAGTGTCGTCGCGCAGAGCGCGCCCGATGGGCATGGTGTGAACTTTGGCGTTACATTCAGTGGATTGCCTGAGACTGGTGGACCGTTCCGTACGTGAAATTGCTCCTCGTGACACTTAGACGCTGCATGATGTTGGATGCATATTCCTTCAGGGGCCCTACATTGCGGACGTGATTTCCTTCATGACAATTGCTGATTCCACACGCATACAGTGTACCACATCCACGTCGATCCCGTCCCTGCCAATGGTAACTGCACAGCTACATTGGCCCATCTAGACCCTTACATTCGTGGCGAAAACCCAGTGTGCGATGCCAACTCCCCTCAGACCTGTCAAGTGGGAGACTTGAGCGGCAAGCATGGCATGATCTACGGGACGGCTTTCTCTGCAAAGTAAGTCTTGGGCTACTTCATCCACTACAACCATCTCAAAGACGGACCTTTTCCAGTGAACATGGCTGACATGTCACGGTCATTAGCTACATTGATCCGTTCGCTTCGCTCGTACCGGGCACAGGGGCTTTCTTCGGCAACCGATCCATAGTCGTTCACTACGCAAACAAAACCCGCATTGCATGCGCGAACTTTGCGGCTTATTCAAACAACACCGCTGTCCCCACGAACACTACGAGCATCCTCTCGTCGCCTGTTGGTACCGCGAGCACGATGACGACCAGCACAACGGCGAGTGGGACAACGACTGGAACAACGACTGTAACAGCTTCCGGAGCAACGGGCAGTAGTACCGCAAGTGTGTCAGGAAGTACCACAACGAGCGCGAAGCCTTCGACTAGCACAGGAGGTGCTAGTGCCCTATACGTGCAAGGTGGTGTTATCGCTGTGTTTGCGGGACTGATGACACTGGTGGTCTGAAATGAGGAAGCAACTGGCGAACGGCGAGTGCGGCGTCAGCTGGAACAACTGGTTAATGTATGCTGTTAGTGATATTGGTAACGTTCAAGTGCTAAGAGCCTTACCCGACCAGAAGCGAGATATAGACTGGTTAAATTAGGTACTCATTCTCACCTAAGTTGATCTGTCCAAGCATCTGGCACATGATTCGTACCTAGGTACAGGTACCCTAAGTACGAATAAACTTGCGGGGTACCGCCCGCCACTCACTTGTGGCTGACCGGAGGTATCAGAGCACGGATTGCCATTGGGCTTTACCAACCACTCTGAGACGTCTCATCCAAACTTTTTACGTACTACTGAAACGTCCGAAGGCATTCGATCACTCCCCCAGCTGCATGGTAAGAGGATGTGCAGATAGATATAGATGTTGACCAGCCTTTGTTGGCATCTCAGATCGCGATATATTAAAGACGCTAAGTCGAACAATTCTATGAGCGTTAGTCGAGGTCTGAAAAAGCAATCATTGATTCTGAAAGAGTGATATGCCGCCTCTATCTCCGAACCATCCCCGCCTCAACCCCACCATGGAGGATGAAGGGATGATGTGGGCATGTCGGGTAATGCCTGTCTCTACTTAGGTAGCCTGGATGCTGGAAGGCAATTCCGACCACTACAGCTCCGACTTCACACGATGGGAAAGATGGGCATGCGGGCGAAGTGCATGATTCCGAGATTTCACGATGATTTGTAAGGTTCTTGACGTCAGCTCGTTCGTTCTAGTGCTCGGTCTGGAAGGCAGTCCGGGCATCGGAGGAAGAAACGACGGCTACCCACCTTCCTGCCCCACCACGCAACGGTGACAGTCTGAGGCGTTCGCTCTGGTAGCTGTCCCTTCCCCGGACTGGATGAAAACCCAAATCGTTTTGTAATAGCGCAAAAACATGGGGTCCATCGAGAAAGTAAATAATATGCGATGGCATCCCCAGATTTTGCGGGTGATGATCCCGACTCTTCTCATCTCAATGCTCTCACACCGTCCCTCTAACCATCTCCCTCGCCATATCCTTCTTGACTCTGCCTGCAGTGATGAGCTTTCCAGAAAGGATCGAGATGGAAACCTCCTCGGCGTCTTCAACAAGTTCTGATACTCAAGAAACCCAGAAGCGGAAAGCTTCCGCGGCCGGATTGAAACCCCATGGACACAGGCCTGTGAAGCGGAGAGCGTCAAAGGCCTGCCAATGCTGTCGAGCACGAAAGGTCCGATGTAATGTCGTCGAGCATGGTGCGCCGTGTACCAATTGCAGGCTGGATGAGGTGGATTGCATCGTCACGGAGAGCAAGCGTAAAAAGTGTGATTTCAACCCCCTCTGACAATGATGCCGATACTGACTCATTGAGTAGGAAGTTCTGGTCGAGCATCGAAGCAGACAATACAGAGAAACCTCTTGTCCTGCCAAAACCCATCACCAAACCGAAAATCCCCATAGCACCTCTGGATGGGATGCCTTCACTTCTATCTCCTCGTGGATCCCTTGATTCAGGAATGGCGCAACGTGAAGAGCATGTACCGCATTCGATTTGTAAGTTGTTTGCAAGTTTCATCGACTCTAACTTCAACTAACGGTGGCAGATCAATCGCACCATCAGCGACTCAACCTCCAAGACAAGTCTCGAAGGAATACCATTTCCGTAACCCCGCTTCCACCGTATCCTGTAATCGGCCCTCACCTCTCGCTGATGGACAGTCCGATGTCTATATATCCTCCACCTACCTTCAATCCTCCTCGCTACATCGCACTACCTCACTATATCAAAGCGCTTCCTCCTCGAATTGGGCCAGACGAGATTGAATATTTGGAGAAGAAGGGGGCACTCTCCATACCATGGGATGGGTTACGCAACGAGCTTCTTCAAAGCTACATCGAATTCGTCCACCCTTTCATGCCCATCCTTGACACCGTGGAATTCTGTAATACCATAGATTCTAAAGAGGGGTTTTGCGAGCCCGTCAGCTTGCTCTTGTTCCAGGCTGTCATGTTCTCTGGCACTGCTTTTGTGGACATGCAACATTTGGCGAATGCAGGGTATGCGACTCGTCGGGACGCCCGGAAGGATTTCTTTCAAAAGGCTAGGGTACGTGGCCTGCCCCTGAACAATCCAGAAATAGGTCTAACGCTGAATAGCTTCTATATGACTTTGATTACGAACTTGACCGTATCTCTCTAGTGCAAGCTTTGCTACTAATGACTTACTGGTACGAAACACCCGATGATCAGAAGGATACATGGCACTGGATGGGAGTCGCCACCTCTTTGGCACACACAATAGGCCTGCATCGCAATCCCGATAGATCGAGCCTAGATCCTAGACGTCGGAAGCTATGGAAGCGGATGTGGTGGTCGCTGTTTATGCGTGACCGCATGATAGCGCTGGGGATGAGGAGGCCCACACGGGTCAAGAGCGAGGACTGCGATGTTCCTATGCTCACGTTGGATGATTTCGACTTCGAAGCAATGCCAGTCAGTATCACGTGCATATCAGGAGATTGCGTAGTTGCAAAAGACGTGGAAAAGCAGCGGCAATTGGCAGTCATGTGTGTTGCGAAGGCTCAACTTTGTGTCTGCATCAGCGACATCTTGTCTGTACAGTACTCGGTGCATTACTCAGTCCTCGGCAACAAACATCCACCGGTTGAGTGCGATTGCAGCACGAAACCGATCGTACTGCAACCGAAAACTCAGGGTGCGGGAACTCTCAAAGTGAGAGCTTGCGATGAAGCTTTGGAGGAATGGCTTGACACTCTACCATCAGAAGCGCGTTATAGCGAGATTGCGATCGCAAACTTGACACCGGATGCGTACTCATTGGAACTTCATCGGGCCCTTCTCCACATGCTGTATTATACGACGCTCAGCGCTCTCCACCGACCCCTAGTGCTACCATCCGGACCAGCCGTCTGGCCGGCTGCAGAGGAAGAAAGCCACTTCCTAGAGAAGTCGCGAAAACTAGTCCGACATGCTGCAACGGAGATCACCAACATCGCCACGAAATTGCTGGAGCTCGATCTGGTTCGTTTCCTACCTACCGTGGGAGTAACAGTTCTGCTACCAGCCATCATCATACACCTGCTCGACATCAAAGCGCCCAATGAAGAGATACGGCGGAAGAGCTTGCAAAGGTTCTGCCAATGCATGCAAGTCATGTCCAAGCTTCGGGAGAACTACGCTTCGGCAGACTACTCTACCGCGTTTCTTGAGGCGGCCATCCGCAAGGCGGAGATACAGCTACCACCTCGACCAAACGAGCAGCAGCCCGCGGGAGGACGCGATCTGAGGATGCAGACCATGTTCGAGAGTGATCGTCGGATGAATGTATTCGTACCCAGCCATGGAGCATCACTCACGCCACCTCCGGAAGAGGACGCAGTGGACGCGATAATCGATGACATGATTGATCATGCTGCTACTGCGGACGCCGATATCATACCAAGATTGCAGCCGTCTCTGGCAACCTCGCCGCCGGACTCTCAAGAAGACTTTGACATGGTTACGAAACCCATGAGCTCCGCTTCCTACCTGGGCGAAAATATGATGATGGTGGATAACAAGAGCATGGAGCTCGATTTCGAAGCCATCATCAACTTCGACGCCGCGGGTGAAGATTTTGCAATGGATGGAGAGGGCTTGGGCGCGATGCATGGGGAGAGCAGCGGGTTTGCGTTTGATATGGATTTTATGAATGAGACGAATTTCTTTGAGCAGGGGAGTCCGGTGGGGGAGGAGGGTCTAGTTATGGTAGAGTCTTGACAGCTTTGGATTAACGGAGCGATGATCTAAAGATTTCTTTTCGTGTATGTATATATGGGCTTGGACTGATTGTCCACAATTTGCCAAAAGAGAGAGAGAAGAGACGGTGTTGTACGCTATCGAATCATGATCAGACGCGAGCTTGTGGTTAGATGATGTATATCAGTGTACATACCTTTGTAGTTCTCATACGCAGATAAGATAGACTAAAGAGTGTTTTATATCTCCAGCTTTGGACAGCGCTCAAAGACCGCAAGTGCAACTTGCGCAATGATGAAGGTATGGACAGATGGATGAGGCATGTGTGTGCTGCAAACCGCTTCGATTCAAATCCCACAATCCCTGACGGAAACAAACTTGCCGTCGCCGTTCCATCATATGAGCGTCTTCTCTGTCCTCTCCTTGCACTCGTATCACCGGCCCCGTTTCCCACCAGAGATGGCAGAATTTGATGAAAAGTATCCCTTGCACTACAAGCCTTCTCCGCTCCAGGGCTTTTGAGCAAACGAACGCGAGAAGCCGGGTCTCCAAGGCTAAGCGCTTGCACATCTGTTGCGATGGTATTGGTTGGTAGGTTACGGACCTTCAGCGTCTGGGGTTTAGTCGTTTGTGTGCTGTAAGATGTGATTAATCCAGATCCATCAATCCGGCGCGCGGCTTCGCCGAGCAAGCCCTTGGCTTGGATGAAGGGTTATTGACCGGATATCAAGCGGGCCTTGGAGAGTAGAGGGGAAAAGCTTGCTGAAGCTTTACTAATCTGGCTCTCTCTGTTGCTAAGGCGGTTCATTTACGAGAGCAATCATGAAATATGGGACATGATGACCCCAGGTTGGACGAAGCGAGAGGCTGGGGTCTTTCTTTCTTGCTCGAATGGGCAGGAGGGGCACATGTGAGGGGATAATCGATGCTACGCAGTGACAGGGAGAAAAGACTCCGAGGGACATGCCGGTAGGCATCGAAGTAATATGATAATGAGACACGCTTGTAGTCACTCGTTTACTTTAAGAGGATGAGGGAATTTTCGTGGAGTGAGAATAGCTAATTTCTGGTCATGGAAAAAAGAGCCATGCAAGGCTCTAGCAGATAATCAGCCATTTTTAAACAATCAACATAGGGCCAGGCCCGATCTTTCACACAGAACAGACCACTGGAGCTCAATAATGTGACACATATGTAGAAGTTGATTGTGCTACGCGGCGAAAAGCAACGGGGGCGGACGCGTGACACGAGCCACCCAAGCTTTATATTTCAATATAAGGTCTGTAATTGTTCAACTGGCTGAATGGTGCAAGGCATTAATCATCGGGATTATCGGGTCAAACTCCATAACCGCCAGGTGGTAGGTTCGATCCCCGGAACGACCGAAACGAAATCGTGTACGACGAAGATAACCACACCGAGTGGTTTCGTAGCCGCTCACTCCTACAAATAGCATGTTGTAGGCTTGGGCGGTGAGCTTTTGTCTTTTATTTGCTTGGAGCTTGTTCGTTCTGTTTCTTGATGTGCTCGCTGGTTCAGTGCTGTTGGAGACAAAAAGTGCTTCTGGGATAAGCTCGATTTCGACGTTACACAAGCTTTTTGGATGACTTGGACATGTTTCTGCACCAAACAAGATTCAACATTGACAGTCAGTATATTTTGTTATGTTATCCATGGAGAAGCCTGTTTAATACTGTCTGTGCAGCCCCGACGTCGCGTTTTCGCTTTCAGTCAGGCCTGGACCCATCTTGCAATGTGCAGCGTGTGTCTACTACAGCCTACCTGCGGAAGGACGTTAAATCGCACGCCCACAAATTACTGGTCAGGGGAGCGGGTTATCAGGTCTACTGGTTGATAATAAGTGGCCTTCACTTTACCCCAACCATCTTCCTTCAGCCACTCAAAGACCTCATCAAAATACTGCTTGCTAACAGTATGCCCACTCCCACTCGGCCCCGGATCATTCAACGCCTGGACCTTCCTCCTCTGCTCATGCCCAACCTCCAGTATCGTCCCACCCACCAGATCCGGATCCTGCAAACAATCCAACATCGCCTGTGCCACCTCCTCCGGCGTAGCCCAGATGTCCTTTTCTTCGTCAATGTACTTCATCTTCTCCGGATGCTCCAGCCAAAGCGGTGTCTTTATCACACCGGGGGCGACGGCGTTCACCCGTATCCCGATCGATTCGAGGGGCCCGAGGCACCGAACGAAGCCGCTGATGGCGTGCTTGGCCGCGCAGTATATTGGCGAGTTCAAGGGCGTCATTTGAGCCGCGATGCTGCTGATGTGGATGATGCGTTTTGGGTTGGTGGGGCTGGCTTTGGATCCTTTGTTAGGATACAGGAATGCCGAGATGGCGAGTTGAGTCGTCCGCATCGGGTGCGTCAGGTTGATGTCAAGAGAAGCAAAGCGTCCTCCGGTTGGGGAGTCCTTTGAGCCAGATGAACCTGGTGGATACCAGAAGTTGGACCATTCGGGTTCGAAGACGCCGGCACCAGGACAGACAATGTCAACACCAGAGAATTCATCGTCTGCGACTTGGAAGATGTGGGTGAGTTGCGCCCAGTCGGTCACGTCGGTCTTTACGAAGAGCGCTCGCGGCTTTCCCTCTGCTGACTGGGAATGGTCGTCTACGAGTTTCTGGGCTTCCGGACGAAGGGATAAATCGGCGAAGATGACATTACAGTTGTGGGAGAGGAGAACGGTAGCAAAAGCTAAGTTTATACCTGGGCGAGTCAGTCTGAGGAGTTGTTATGGCTGCTGTGGAGAGATCTACCTGAGCCTGCACCGGTAACGATTGCAGTCTTGCCAGAGACGGAAAAAGGAGCACCTGTGTTGGTAGCCATTGTTTCAGAAATGCATCTGGACAATGTATGATGAGGAAGAGAGGGTCCTTGGAGGGACCCACGCTGTTTATGCTACATAGCTAATCAATTGGCATCCTAGTGCTCGTGGGATGCGAGATCTTGCCTTGATGGGTGAGGTTGAGCGGGGTTCGCTGTTCGGTGCTCGGGTGAGATTTTCATGCACCCCTCCCCTCGCTCCTAGGCACCGCATGCGTTAAATAACGAGACACGTCGTCATGTGAGCATTATATAAAGAGCTTCGAGCACAATGAATACTACTGAACATGGAGGGCCATAACCAATATTCAAAATGTTGTGCGGCTCTGCTTCCAGATACCCTATTGACTCGATACAACCCCGGTTATCTGATCTCCCTGGGAAAAGCTACCTTCCGTGATCATGGCAGGATACGAGTTCCGAGGCGGCAGCGTTGTACGTTGTTATAACGCTAGTAGGATGTCATCGTCGGTCTCCATCTACTAGGGATGACACGCCAGATCATCACCTCAGGCATGTCTCCCAGGTAGTACTCAACAAAGGAGCCGACAAGGCAGCTGGTTGCCTTAATGATGACCCCTGTAGCAGTAACGCTGTTCATCTTAAGGTCCACAATGTCATTGTGGCCTGCAACATCGACTAGCATTCGGGCCAATATTTGAAATTGAAGATCACTTAAAGTCCACGCCCTCATTGCACCTCCTGTCCAAGTCGGGTGCCTGTTGGGATTGTGTTGTCATGTAAACAGCAGTTCGGTGCTTTGAACTCTCCATGAGTCCTTGCACACCAGTCACCATAAGGCAGAAGCTTTCCAGGCGCCATCATTGTGCGGTGTTTCAGCAAGACCAGATTCAGATTCAAGTCAACTAGACGCTTAGGAGCTATGGGCAGCTGACTTCGTATTCGATTGGTCAGCCATGCTGGTAAGGGCTGACTTTCCGCTTTCACCCGGTCCACTGCCTTCTTCGCTGCCTAGCTCCGCAGAACCTCTGCACTGAGAACGAACCTCTCGCGTAACGGTACACTAGAATGTGGGCCGGAGACAACTCTGGTAAGGACATCAACGTTGCATACACTGCCAGGTGGTTCAAAAACGGCAGACAAAGTTGGGCAGACGGAGGGCAGTTGGGTGCAGCAGGAGCCGCACCTAACTAGTCTTTAGGGCAGCTTCTGTGCACAGTCATCCCACTGAACCGCTTGTGCTTACTCTTAAGTGCCATCTCCCGTCGACAACAGCGTTTCATCTTAGCTTCAGGTCTTTATCTCGCAAAGAAATCATCTCAACCACCCTTGCCGAAGTGCTTAGCACCTTATCTTCATCGTTAATTAAGTTGCTTCCTTCCTTCGTCAATTCAATCGACCGTCTACCCAGCGGACATATTTCAGTTATTCATCTTGGCGCAAACACGTGGCCTCCACCTTCCTATATTACACAATGGCTTTTACCACGATGAAGAATCTTTGTTGCCTCGGCTTGCTCTTCACGGCGGTTCTTGCCCTCATTCCCAGCCATCAAGGGAGGCGCCATACACACAGGAACCGAGGATCGCCATCAAGATCCTCAACGAATCGCCAACATTACTATTGATCCAAACCTTCTCTGATCGTCACTGTTATCAGACAACTTCTACGATCAGAGATCCTCGCCGTTATCTGAGATTCCTGTCGGCCACCGAGGATGTTGCGATCGAAATTCAGATGTGGTGGCCACGCTTCGACTCGTCGAACTCCCCTCTCATTTATGTATTGTCAGCGTTTGCCGCGTCAATCGCTTTATCTTCAACTATCGCCAATCCCGCCGGTACCCCAGCCATCGCTTCCACTCAGGACCTACGCATGAATGCACCAACTCAACCCCAAAGCGCACAAAGCACCATTCTCCCGGCTGATGTCTGGATCTCCTGTAGCTGCATATCGCCGGGCGACGTTCTCCCTTTCACGTCTTACAACCACTTCACCCTTGTCGGCGACGACTGTCCGATCTGCAATCACCACCGTTGCACATCATCCATCCCTTCATTGAGCCCCTCACTCGAGTTTCAGAGCATAGCACTTCCAACCCCTTTCAACGTCCCACCACCCGGCATGAGCGAAGCAGACAGATTCCACTTCCTCAAGATGTTTGCCCCAAACTACTACTTTCTACCGGACATCCGATGGGCCAACGTCTCAACAGCGTACAGGGCGTGGGAATGGCCGCAGTATTACAGAGGGCGCGTATTCCCTAGGCGACGCAGTGACGCCATCACAGACGAGTGAACTTTTGGCACCGCTCCCCGGTTACTGGCAATGCTGTGCCTGTGCTACCTTCAACAGCCGAGCCTAACGGAGGAAGATCGGTTGGACGGGATGAGGGAAGAGTGCATCAGGAAAAATCAGTTAAGGTGCTGGTGTCGCTTTACGCAGCCGAATGAGGGTGAGCCGATCGACTTTAGGCCCTGTTAGCTGCTTTGAGGTATTTTTGAACCCCTTTAGCACCACTGGATGTAGCAATTATTGTAGCCATTTACTGCCGTCGAGCAACCAGCTCCAATCAACACCCCCGGTCCTTAAAGTTTCGTAGATAAAATCGTCCCCAGGATACTTCAGTTCAAGCTCGCATGGGGGGTATGACTACAGCTGAGTCACTCCGTAAACTTCTGTCTTTCGGTAATTGCTTTGACATGAGAAACAAATGTAGATGGATGCGGTTACTCTATGCTGTGTTTAACCTGTCCGTGGCCCTCGGGTGCGTAACACGGTATCACTCCGCCAGATGTTGATTGTTTTCCTTCATTTCTGAAAATTGACCTTATACCAAGACCTTCTCTATAATCACTACTCACAACGCATATAAGATCATTGTTGCTGATTAGATTCTAAGTCTGAATTTGTCTAGGGGAGGTCCTATAGCGGCTACGTCAGCCTTGCTTCTGTTGGACTGGATTCAAGTATGTTGGACTCAAGTATGTTCAGAAATGAATCCGAGATCAACACGTTCGAATTGTATATAATGTCTCTTCGACACGGACGCTGGTGGTTTTTCAATTACTTTGCATTGAATGACACGAACCTCGTGTCCCCGTATTGTAACTCCGCAGCAAAAAGCGCCTGTACCGCCCGGGTATCTATGTAATAACGATATGTACCTGTGTTGCAATGCAGAATCCCAGATATTATACTGGATTCTCTGTGTGGGTGGGTATCTCTGTTAATACCCGCCACGAACGCCTCGCTATGCCCAATCCTTGTATAAGCATTGCTTTACTATTACAGCGGTTGATCTATAATCATAGAACTCTTGCGTTATCGCACCTCTTCTTGCTTCGATGTGCGTCGTCTCTTCTTCTTCCTTTGTCTTCGCACATCTTTCTCCGTGGCATGTTGTGATCGCGAAACAACCCCGCTGGGCCTTCTGACGCGCTCGCCCGATCCCGTCCTCCTCTTCCTTCGCTCTCTCCCAACTTGGACTTCACTCTCAAGCCTCGAGTGGGTTGCGAGCAGCCCAGCATCTCTCTTCATGCGTTCAATCACGGTTGGACTCAGAGTGTACATGCTCTCACCGCTCGAATGATCACAGCAGGGACTGCGGCGGAGAGGGAGGAGCCAGTCGTACCAATGATAGCCCATAACTTGCTTGAAGTTTTCTAGAGGTCCGAGGTTCCAAGGGTTCTCGCCAGGTAACGTCTTGAGAATGGCAAAAGTGCGTGGTGGCCTGCCCTGAGACTGCTGCCCGGCCGTGGATGTTGAATGCTGACTACCACGAACATCATCCGATTCCGGATGCGCAAGTGGATATGTGATCGTGGGAAAGTAAGGTGCAGGCCCATTCAAGGAAGTTGGATGGTTGTAGTGTCCTGGCGGAGGCGGTAGTGGAGAGCTGCCCGGACGGCCCCCTTCATTTATCAGGACGGCAAGGTTATAGACTCTGGAGCGGCGGGAGAGATTCTCGATCGTGGTGCAGTTGATGATTGCGAGTTGGACCGAAGTGGTGGTCATACCGACATTGAAGAGCGAGAATAGGGCCGCACTGCCCGTACGTCAGTAACAGTGTCGACACTCGATGGATATCTCGATCATAACAGATTTGGATATACTTACAATCCTAGAACGACGGCCCAATGTGCGTTTACCGAGCCTGTCTGTCAAACACGTTAGCAACTGAGTCTTCAAAGAAGGATACCTAAACCCCAGCGAACACAACGACGCCTGGCCAGTGACAACTGAATCAAGAGACTCGAAACCAGACAGGAGGGTAGACGAATCTGCAAGGTACTGCAAAGCCGTGACGCTGCGTCCAATCACGTTACAGCCGTCTTTAATAGTCTTTTCCACAGCACGAAACAAGTACTTCAGCGACAGGAGACGTTGTTGACGTACCAAACTTCTTGATTCGGCCACGAAATAGGCTATGACAACGAGCGTGAAGACGCAGAAAAGCGTGGCGTAAGTCACAAATTGTACGAAGAACTTGTAACTAGTCTCAGAGATAATACCACCAACCCTAGAGAAGGCAAGCGGGTCAGCGCCTCATGTATTGTCATGACACGTGCATTGAACAATGGCACACGTGGATGCGTGGTAAGATACCGCTGGAGTTAGGCATCGTTAGAACTCAGTGTACTCACCAAGGACAGTAATGGTCCATCTTCATGACACATCGGTCAATCTCGGAGCAGTGGTGAGCGCGGTCATCCTTCCAATTGCAGCAAATCGAGCACCATATGGGCAAGCCATCAATCTCGCAGACGAAGACGTCCTTCATGTAGAATCTATCCAACCCGGCTGGCGGTCTTGTTGTCCCGGCAGATATGCCTTTACGATCTAGGCCATCATACGGCTGACCTGGGATTCTAGATGACCTTGAACCTCTCTTCCTCTCTTCAAACGCTTGAGGCTTCTCTGCTATGGTTGTTGGCGCGCAGGACGCTGTGACGGTATGATCTTTTGTACCAGCTCTAGATTGCTTCCAATCCCCATTTTCACGCCCTAGCGGGATGTATCCAGGATCAGTGATGATGACTTGTAGGAGCCGGAGGTATGTCAGCGCCACCGGAAGCAACAGCGTAAAGTAGACAACGATGATCGCAATGCCGGCGCCATGGCGAGGTTGGATCCGGTCAGCGGCGCTTGGATGAAATAGATATTCGACTAGGATATCTCAGCACTGCCATGCTATGGAAAAGGGTGCAACCCACCGCAGAGGTTCACAACGACCCAACTGGAATAGGAAAGGATAGCAATCAGAATAAGGGGAATTAAACGAGCGGCGCCTCGATTGATTGCTTTTTGGCTCCTAGTGGCCATGAGTTTGGCCAGAGCGAAACATAGAATGTATCATAACAACGGCTCACAAGTGAATAATCCATAGAGGAAAGAAAGAAACTACACACATGCTGAGAAGGCAGGAGCCGTTAACAATGATGTAGACGTCGGAGACTGTAAGCCCGACGTTCCGATGATCCACCGACTTTTAGTCCTCACCTCATCGATACCTTACCTACGTTACTCAAAGTCAGCCTTGAATTCTAAGGCGTACGCTTTGGATGCCTCGTTGGCACCTTGAACACATAGCAGAGGCTTGAAGAGGGCGCAGTCAAGCATCCTATTGCATCACAGCGCAGAGAGGTGTGATCTAGGCAAACAGCAGCCCGGACTACTACCACTATGACAGTGGAAGCTTTTGAGCCTTGCAAAGCCGCCATTGGCCTTTCTGGACTGCTAAGGACAGCCCGTTTGATTCAACCATTCCATGGCACTCATTTGCGGCTCCCACTCCAGACGAGGCTTATGCCTTGTCTTTGACTCGTTTGCTAACATGCCTATCTCGCATTAGTTTCCAAGTTAGAGGGAGCCGAGTACTAGAAGGCTGAAGTAGACTGAGTTGGAGGTCAACGTATAAATACACAAGGGATGAACGCGCGCCTCTATCATTTGCCATCCGTTTCAAGCAAGAAACTTATCATTTGCCATCCGTTTCAAGCAAGAAACTGCTCAGCAAATTCGGTGGATATTCATCTTCGAAGAGGCCTTTGGACTAGGTTCCATGATCTCGTTTCAAGGACTTCCCTTAAGCTCAGCCACCCTGTGTTGCCCTACGTCGCAGATGACATACCGGGTCTGATGCCTAGAAGACGCCCCGTCCCTTCAAGAGCAATAATTGTGCAGTTGCCACTTCGGACCGCGCCTGGCTCGTGCTATCTCGGCCGCGTATCCTCGGTTCATCAAGAGGTAAAATGTAGAGAAAATATGTCTGTAAAATCTGTGTCGGTCAATTCAGGCGATGTGATCATCCGCATTGGTTATAGTATATGTTCAAATGTCGCCATTGGGTCAAACAAATGCCAATCATGGGCCTTTCGTATGGTGCCGTCTGCGTCTAGATAAATCACTGAGAACGCCAAGAACAGGTTGATAAGTAAGAATACCTCAACCATTATCGATGAGGCCACGTGCTCAGCCTCATGTTAGGACAGTCACCGTCACGACGAATGATCTTGTCCCTTGACGGTTTCTAATGGTTTGGGTGCCCAGGTTTAACTCTTGAGAGAATTAGCAAGTCTACTTCCTCTAGAGACTCAAACGATGCTCCGCCCTCTACGTAATAGTGCCGACGGATATCTTTCTCCTAGACGGTTTTGTTGACCACGGGAATCAGGCAGAAGTCTTGGCGAAGAAACAGTCGTGGTGTGTTTTGCGCCTTTGCAAGGCATACTGCTAGGTCCTGACACCAGAAGTAGGAGACCACGGCGGCCAGAATAAGGCCATGCTGGCTCTGAGCAACACAGCCTAAGTACTTCTACTACGCGCCAATTGCCGGCTATGCCTGCCTTGTCACTTCGTTTTCCCGTTCATCTCGGGGCCTGTGCGGTGGCCCATTTCTGGCCAATGGAAGCCAATGCAAACTCTACGGATTGAATGAAGAAAGTGCGTCTTCCTTGAACTGGGAGGCTTAGCTACCTTAGTTCATTCCCAGGCCAAGGTCTACTGGCGTATCTGCCTTCGCTGTTATTCGGGTCGGATTCTAGCTGCTTTCTGGAAAGCCTAGCCGAACGCCCATTTCTCTTCTCGCCACACTGTCACAGGCTGTACTCGACTCCCGTCCGGATATGCTTGGATCTTGGGTACAGTTAAGGAACAGTGGCAAATGCTGCGGGACACCTTTCCTAATTCCAGTTCTGCGAACGTGCGTTTCATGACGGCTTGCGACAATGGCGCTACCGTGACCGTTTCGGGACCGCACAAGCCACTATGCCTGGTATGAGTGCCGTACTCGCAAGGGATCTCGTCCTCGTAACCAAGGCGTCTGCGTCCGCAAGGCAGTAAAGGCGCTCTCCTTAGTCTCGCTGTCTCGCGTGAGTACATTGCCTTTTGACTTCTTCCTCGGTCAGGCTTCTTGTGCCTGGCGTGGCAGTGACTCAAGCCATGAGCTGTGCACGAAGGCCTCTATTGCCTTTTCCGAGACTATTAAATGGTCTCTCTGGTTATGCGATGTCCAACGATACATACATTTCCGCACCATTGGGTTCCCAAAAACATCCGCGCGACGTTTGTGCGTTTCCTTAAGCACTCAAACATCATCCTCTCAACAGTATCTCAGTCTTCTCAAGCAAACATGTGCTTCGAAATCAATTCCACAAACTTTCCCTGCCATGCTCGCTCTAAAGCATCAGACGGTAATGGCTCCGATGCTCTACCAAACAACGTACTCAAACTTGTCGGCGGTACTCGGTCTTGGTACTGTGGGAACTGCGGCAAAGGACCGAACTCCATTCGTTACGACGACTACTGCCCGTACTGCGGTCGCGTTCGAGACAGCAGCTGCCGCTACGAAGTGCATCCCGTTGGTGCTTTTGATGCTGTCCCTTCCCCAGGTCTGTTTGTATCTGATGCTGGTCCCTCTTGTATTACCGGCACCCTCTAGATTCGACTGCGATATGGATCACCTTGCGAGGATCTACCATAAGTCCTACAGAGCATGAAGATTTCTCGCCTGCACCATATCCCGGAAGGCAACAATTAAAGGTGGACATGTCAATGGGAGACTACATTGATGCGGCTTATGAGTGTATTGGAGTCGCTACGAACGGGAGATAGCACACATAGCATGGAACACCAAATGGGTCGTCAATGAGAGTGACCTTCACTGCTATGTGGCTGACACTCTTCGGAATACGGCGGTCGGCTATTCCTTTGCGCGGCTTGTTCATTTTTTGGCTGTTTTAATTGGGGCACCTACATAAACACAACAAGATACCCTCTGCATCCTTTCTTATATCATATATTTGTCAAACCCTTTTTCAGCCGAACTCTGTCTCTGTCTATTTGGGCGGTTTTGTTCGTATGATCAGTTTCTCGATTATGTATCACTATGCAAAGTGTCGAGACTATAGCAGATAGCAACCTTGGGATTTCAGACCCTGTAACTATCTTATGCTATGCACACGCGAAGTTCAGACCCGCATACTCTGCTCCAAGTTGAAGGGTGGGAAGCATTACGGTCAACATCCATACAGCACCCTTAGGCTGGAGCACGTCTGGAGCTCGAATTGCAGACAATACTTCCTAGCTACAGCACGGCCATTGATGCCGACATGGAGGTGTGATCATGAAACGCAACAGATGCAGGTTGGTGCCGGATGATAGGTCCAGATGCTCAACTCGCAATCCTCGGTGGTATACAATTTCAGAAGTCATTCGTACGAAGGGCTAGCTGTCACAATCTTTCATGGATGTTCCCTAATGGTATGCCTTTAATGACCTAACTTTGGTTTAATATTTGCATCCTACTGGGGAGGTACAATTAACGGTATGCGGCCAGAGTGACTCCATCGCGTTCGTATTCGTATAGACAAGTAAAGGCGTTGCCACCTTTTAGGTGGAACATGTGCTAAGTAGAAGACACGAGGCACACTTTGAGTGGGCAACAGTTGTTGTAGGAAATGCCTAGTAATTGGAGAGAGGGTTCTTTTCTCCGTAAGTGAATGCGTGTGTATATGCTGAGGCATAAAAGTGCATCTAGAGTATCCGCAATTCCGCTTCGGTAAGCCCCTGCGCTAAGAATTGTTAAGGCTACCTACCTAAGTAAAGGTGTCACTACCTAGGCACATGCTACGTCGTAGGTATAACAGCGACCCTATGCTGGGCCCCTTCTACAGAAGTCTATATTAAGTAAAGGGCAAAAACAATTTTGCCCTTAGTAATCGCTTTTTAGTAGAAGGTAGTAGGACGCAGATAGGTCTACTATTAAATATCTATAACCTCTTCTTATTATCTAATACCTATCCTATAATACCTTAGCTTAAGATTAACTTTAAATCTTTCTAAGAGGAGATTCTATACCTCTACTATAAAAGGAAGGTATTATAGTAAGATATCCTTAAATAGTTTTAAGATAAGAAAGGGATTAGTATATAGCTTTATATAATTAAATTATATCTATAAGAATAGTAAAGTAGAAAGAATATCCGCACTAAATATATTAAGTAACTCTACCTCTAGATCTCTACTCTTATCTTTTAATACTACCTTAATAATATAAATATCCTTAAGGTACTTTAAGTAGAAGGCTATAAAATTATATATTATACCCTTATATAAATTTAGTATAAGATTAGGATTAAGAGATATATATTAGTTTTTAATTAGAAGGAGGTAGATAAAGAGCTTCTTATAATTATATAGTAGGAGTTTAATACCTATAGGGAAATTAAGGGATATAGGTAGATATATCTTTAAATACACTTCTACTTATTAGGATTAATTATATTATAGTTTATATAAATCTATCTCTACCTAGTAAACTATGTCCCTAGGAACTAACTTATATACTAGTAACCACCTCTTTACTATAGTTAAGTAAGTAAACCCTCTTATAATTAAGCATTATATAAAGGGACTTTAACGCTATAGGAACGCCTATATTATACCTAGACTAAACTATATCTAGTTTATTAATATATACTATAAACTTAAGGTCTTTAGCTTCTAGATCTATACTATTATTAACGCCTATTTAAGTTATATTATATAGCTATATATTAGGATCTTAAGTTAGACTACTATAAGTATACTATAATAGTACCTTAGTACACTTTAGAGCCTATAGTTTACTCCCTAGATTATCCGTTTAGATTATGGCTAGGAAATAATACTACTTATACTAAAGTACTAGGAAATAGTATAATAGGTTTATATAGAGATACCTTTCTAAGAGACCTATTTCTATAGGATAAGTATATTA
Organism: Lichenothelia convexa; assembly: GCA_021030975.1. Classification (NCBI taxonomy): domain Eukaryota; kingdom Fungi; phylum Ascomycota; class Dothideomycetes; order Lichenotheliales; family Lichenotheliaceae; genus Lichenothelia; species Lichenothelia convexa. The sequence continues at coordinate 38,032 of JAGFMK010000221.1, forward strand.
AACTAATATATTAAGGCTTAGTAGTAGTAGCTTAGAGGGTTACTAATCTAGTATTAAAAGGTAGAAAAGCCTTATATTAACTTTGTATAAAGATAACTTAGGCTAACTATTTAAAAGTAATACTTTAAAAACCTTATCTATTAAGGGAAGTTTAATAAGGGATACTAAGTAGACTAGATTACTATACTTACTATCTATATACTAATCCTATAAAAAGAGATTAAGGGCTTTATACGACTTTAAAATAACTACTATATCTAAATAGAGTAATTAGCCCTATATAGTTTATAGATAGCTATATATACTTTATAACTACCTAGGGCCTACTATTAAAGATTATGCTATTCTAGTAGACTAAGGTCTACTCTCTAGAATACTTTAAGAAGTGTAGGATAGGCCTTATTATAGGTTAGGTTATGCTAGGTTTAGTATAGTAAGACCTATCTATAGGGTAGGTTAGGTCCTAAACGGAGTAGGTAGGTAATACCTAAGACCTAGTAGATAACCTAGTAGGTACCCAGTATAAATGCACGTAATATAGCTTATACTACTAGAATTACTACTAGAATTACTACTAGAAGTTATCTATTTATTATCTATACTGTATCTAAGATAGTAGATATTTATATATTATAATATAAGTAGGGTATCTAAACTAGTATACTTACTAGAAGTAATACCTAGAGTAGTATACCTAGAGCGCTAATTATATTCCCTTATTTAGCAATTTTATAATTAGTATCTGCTATTATTTCACGTAGGGTCCCTATAAGTTATATATCTTTTTATATAATAGTAACACGCTTATAATAAATAGCGACTTGTTAATATACTATACTAGAATTAGCTTCTTTAAAGAATGGTGGAATAAAGAAGACTTACTCTTAAATTCTCTAATAAGATACTACTTAGCAGCCTCTTTTAGTACCTTAATTACTATTAGTTACTATCTTATATTTTTTAGCTTTAGAACTATATTATCTTATTAAATTTCCTTATAGAGGTATATAAATAGTAAGAAGGGAATTAGGTTCTTAATACTTTTCTACTACTTCCAAATTTCCTTTAAAGTAGCTACTAGTACTATATAAGCTACTAGAAAGACTACTAGAATTCACACTATACTTACTTCTAGGCTTAGACCTCCTCTTCTTCTACTACCTAGGAGCTTATTTTTTATAAGTAGTTTTAGGGTGTCTAGTAGTATTTAAGTTAGAATATTTAGGGCTATTTCTACAAATGCTCTTATAACTAGCTATAGCTTATTACTTTATTAAAAGGAATTAGTAATTTTAAAGTTTTAATAGTTATATATAATATAAAGTGTAGAAATCACTTATATTTTAATCTTTTACTAAGATTAATAGGGAAAGTAAGTACGTAAAGTACCTATAGTAGTTTTAATAATATATAGATAAAAAACAAAGAATTTAATACTATTACTAATATAAATCTTATAGAAAAGTGCGATATATAGTTATATATTACTAGTAAGTTATATATAGGTAAATATTTATTAATAAATACGTCGCTTAGTTAGATAAAGTATTTAGGGTCTAAAATAAGGCCCTTATTACTAATTACACGTGTATAATATAATATACTACTACCTAATTAATAATCACTTTATTGTATATATATATACTATACTTATACTTATACTACTAGAATACTACTAGAATTCTTCTAGTAGGACTTAAATCTTATTAGCCTTTCTATAGGATTATCTATTAGTAGCTATAACCTCTTATTGCCTTATTATTACTTATATTCTTATATATTAATCTAATTAATCTAATTCTTATTGCTTCAATCTCTTTAAGGTGAGTCGATCTCTATATATTCACGCGTTTTATTATTTAAACTAACGTCTATAGCTAGCGTATCTTTATTTCTAGCTTATAAGCTTACTTATAAGTTAGAAGGTAATATATATAGTAGTTCTATTATTAATTTTTAGTAGCTAATCTCTGGTCGTATTATTAGTAGTAGCTATACTTATAGTAAATAACTTCTCCGTCTTAGTAAGATAAATACTAACTTCTAATATAATAGATACCTCTACAACCTTCTAATAAGCCTCTAATAATTTATAAAACTAAGAAGTATAAGGCTAAAGATTAACTATTAATAAATATAAGTACTATTAAAAATTGGAAGAGATAGGATATAATAGATAGTATAAAGAAGGAATTAGAGCTTATAAAGAAGTAACAAGATATAGCTTAATAATATATACTAAAGACTACTAAGGAGATAGATATCTATTCTCTAGCTAATAATAAGGAGAAGATAGACTTAGAACGTACTACTATTAATAAAGCTATAGTAAAGCGGTAAGGGTCACGTTCTAGTAGCTTTTCTAGTAGTATAAACTAACTCTTATTAGTATAAAACTTAGTAAAGATATATAGTTAGTTATAGCGCGTCTTAGCCTTCCTCTACCTCTTTAATAAGAAAGAAAAGAAGATTAAAAAGATATTTTAGAAGATAAACTAACTAGAGAGCTACCTAAGCGCTTCTATAAGAGAGATACTAGGGATAATATAGAAATTAATAAAGATATAGTTATAGATTGGAATACTATAAATACTATAAATATATAAAAAATTTAGGAATTAAAAGAGTAATTAGTAATTTTATAGTAGAATATCTATAAGTAGGTCTAGAGGTAGACTATAAAGTTCTTATATAAGAAGTAGCTAAAGGTAAATAGTATAGATTATTCTAGAGAACTAGTGCTATACCTTAGGATTAAGTAGTACTTTATAAGTTTTAGAAGTATACTTTCTAGTAGTCTTTCTAGTAGTACTAATACTATATAGGTTATATAGGCGGATAAATAGGACTTTCCTAAGCCTTATAAATACTTTACAGCTTATAAGTATACTATCTAGTAGAATCTACTTATAATAAGTAGAGATAAGAGTTAAGTTCTTCCTAGTCCTCTTTACTAGTAGAATAAGTTCTATAACTATAATTAGTATAGATAGGACTTATATTTAGAGCCAGAACTTATATAAGATATATTAGACTTAGTGTAGTATATACCTTATAGTATTATCCTAGATAGTATAGAGTATTTAGTAGAGGGTAATAAATTGACGTTTAAGAAGTAGTCAGCTATTTCTATAGCTATAATAGTATAATATTATAATAAGGTTACTACTATAGATAGAATTATAGCTATAGTAATAAATATAGAAGTTTATATCTATTAGTACTAAGAAGACTACTAAAAGAACTACTAGAAAGCTATTATACTAGAGTACTACTATTATAAGAGTACTAGTTATTTATTAATATAGGCAGTATTAAGAAATATATATAGATTATATAGTATTTTATCGATATTAAAACTTAAAGATCGAGTTTTATAGCGAAATACCTACCTATATTTAGGTTCTAAGCTTTACTAGAACTAGTAAGTAGATATATAGTCTTTTATTAATCCATGTCACTATAGCTATACGCCCTATACTTATAGCTATTATTAATACACTATATATTTTTAAAATATACTAGGGCTATAGTATCTAGAACTAAGAAACCTTAACTATAGACTAAGAGGGTTATTGGTCTAATTAATAGAAAGCGTCTATCCTATAGAACTACGTATATATTAATAGTAATTCTTAGCACTTCCTACGCGCTCTATCTAAAACCTAGTAGGTTATTAGGACCTAGTAACTACTAGAATGTCTACTAGGATTATTTCTCTCTCTATCCTAATATTCTTTTTATAGTAAAGTAAACTTAAACTCTCTCTTTAAGGTAGATTAATTAACTTTTAAAGTAAAGAATACTAAATAATAAAGTGATAGAATAAAGCTATTATAGAGAAGGCCACTAGAAAGAAACCCTTTTCTAAGTATTAATTATTTAGTCTAACTTTTTATACTAAAATAGATTTGAAAAATTCCTAATTAATAATAGTATTTATTATTACTATTAGTAGTGATAATTATAAGTATTATAATACTAATAGATTATTTATTATTATTATATAGCCTCTATTATTACTATTTAAACTTAGTAAGAGTTCTAGCCTTTAGTTTATTAAGAAAATAGTTTCTTCTTATTAATATTCTTAGTAGCTAGACTACTAGCTTATTATTTATCTTAAGTATAATATATATACTAAATACTCCTTACTCTTTAGCCTTAAATACCTATTTATTAATTATACTTTCTTCTAGTCGATTTTAATTTTATAGCTAATACTTAAATACCTTTTAATATTGCTATAATAGAATCTATAGACTATAGAACTTAGAAACGCGCCTTCTAGTAGTCTTTCTAGTAGTACTAAGTATTAGGTACTTTACTATAATATAATTACGATAGATCTTAGCAAAATAGATACCTCTTTAGCTAAAAGTATAATACTATAAAAGTAGGAACTAATACTTTAAAAGTTTCTTCCTAGGGTTCTAAGAAGCTAGAGTTATATATAAAGAAGTTAGTATTAAAAATAGAGGTTAGGAAAGTGTTAGTAGATAAATCAGTGTTTAGGTTTTTAGTCTAACTTTTTTATATTAATTTAGACTTAAAGAATTTATAATTACTAATAATATTTACCATTATTATTATGATAGTAATTACTAATATAGAGTGCTGATTATCTATTATTATTACTCTTATATCTATACTTACTATTTAGAAAATTTTAATTTTCTAGCTCTCGATTTTTCTTTAAAATAATTTAGATTTCTAAACTTTAATTAGTAGCTAGTATCTTTCTTAGTAAAGGCTTTCCTTATTTAGAGTATACCCTCTAGCCTAGTATATTATACTAGCTTTATAGTATATACTATTATATATTAAATATAAGATTATAATTATTATAAGCACGCTGTCTAGTAGTTGTTCTAGTAGACGACTTTCCCCTCTATAATAGTAATAACCTACTAACTAGGGAAAGCGCGCTTAGTAGATGAGATTCTTAGTAAGTAATACTATCTTTACCTACTATATAGATTTTTTAAACCCTCCCCTCCTAATTAAATAGATAACTATAGAGATAGTAAATAGCTAGACGTCCTACTCTATTGCTAAAGCTTACTAGTAGCGTTTTCTAATATTTAGCTAAACGTGTTTTTTTTCTTATAGAGATTTCTTTATAGTAATAATTAGTATAGACGCTAATAGTACAGCTATTCTATAGTAATAAGTCTTTTATTACTACTATAACTATTAGTATTATTATTCTATTACTATATTTACTATTTAAAAAAGCTTTTTAAATAATAATTGAAATTTTATTCTAGAGTTTTAGCCGCCTATCTACAACTTTCTCTAGTAGGTAGTATTATATTTAGCTTTTACTACTATATATTAGCTATTTACTTTTCCCTTAAAGCTTATCTTTATAAAGTAGGGTTATACTTAATATAATATTTATAATCCTTCTAGAACTGACTTAATCCTTTTTAACTTCCTAGTAGTAGGTTATAAATACTATAAATAGACTTTCTAGTAGTTTTTCTAGTAGTACTAATACTAGTAAGTTAGTTCTAGTTTTTATAACTAATAATAATCTAGAGAGACTAGTAATATATAGTAGAGGATCCTATTTAATAGTAAAAGTAGACGCGATAAAAGAAGGTATAAGTTACTAAAACTACTATAGGAGTAATTAACCTAGCCTATAGAAGGAGGAAGCTAGTAGAAAGATAATTTTTAGACCCCCCACCTAATTTTTAAAACTAAATTAAATATAAAGAGTTAACTAATAATAATAATAATATAATTATATTATAGTTAGTAGCGATATAATAATAATATATAACCCTTTAATATTACTTATTATACTTTATCTATAATATTATTATATTAATAAAGTATTTATTATTATTTAGAGTGTAAAAATTCTAAGCTCGAGTGTTTTTTCAAAATTTACTAGTTTTCTAAACTAGGTCAGTTTATTATTACACTAGTACTATTATAGCGGTTGTCTATTAATCTAGGCTCTACTATTACTTATATTCTAATATATTAAATAGACTTCTTAGACTATCTCTAATATAAGATACTACTAAAGATATAACCTATTATTAAGCAAAGCTTCTTTACTTATAGATAATAATATATAGCTTAGGTATAGTATTAAGGCTTTTAAAGGCGCCTACTAGTCGATCCGTGCTATTACTAACGCTATAGGTAAGTAACTAGATTTAAGTATTATAAAGTTAAAGTTAGGTTATAATAGAAAGCCTACTAGAAGACTACTAGAAATCTAGCAAGCCTTATAGTGTATAGTGATATACCCTATAGCAAGAGTATTATTTAACTCTAGTAGTCTATTTGCTATAAAGTTCTAGGACCTTATACTACTATATTACTATTAGAAAGTTTTAGGTAACCTAGTAGGTAACCTAGTACCTAGTAGGTCTAGATAAGCACTAGGTTTTTATTCTCGACCTAACCTCTATATCTAGTATAAATCTTAATAAATTTCTAAAGGAACTTTTAGATAGCTAGAAGAGGAATACTACTACTATAATTAGGAATAATATATACACCCTAAGCTAGGTTACTACTCTAGATAAGCACTGGGTTTTTATTCTTAATCTACCCTCTATATCTAGCGTAGATCTTAATAAATTCTTATATAGTCACTATTAATTTTAAGACTATAGTTATTTAAATACTTATCTTTACCCTATTTAATTATCTCTAGGCTAGACTACTAGAAGACTACTAGAATACCTTATAAACCTAATAATATATAGTAACCCTATACTTATATTAAATCTTACTTAGTATAAGAGATAAACTTTAAAGGCTTATCATCTATACTACTATATTACTACTAGAAAGTTTTAGGTAACCCAGTGGGTAACCCGGTACCCAGCGGGTCTTACCTAGTGGGTTCTCGACGCTCCTATATCTATCTAAAACCTAACCTATTATCTACTAGGCTGGGTAACCACTAGGCAATACCCAATCTATAGTGAGGCCTAATATAGGATTAGGATAAGTAAATATTATATGAACCTATATTATTACTAACTTACCTAGATATTAATAAATATCTACCTTAAGTTACCTATATCTAGTATACTAAGAAGGTTAAAGAGCTTAGTTTTCTAGAGAATATTAATAGTAGTACTATATATAAAGATGATATAAAAGTATACCCTTAAGTATACCTTTATTTATAAGAGATACTAGCTACTTATATTACTAGAGCCTATAAGCCGGAGCTTATTAAGATACTACTACTATTAGGGGCTAGGAATTGGGTAGATACTAATAACCTTATATAAAATAATCCTTTATAGAATATAAATATCATTAGGGAGGGTCTAGAGTAGGATCCTAATCCTAATAATTATATAGAGAATCTTAATTTTAAAGGGTAGTTAGTACTCTCTTAGCTAACTATAGATAGATAATAGTAATAGTAATATATTTCCTATATACTTTAAATATTTAATCTATTAAATACTTAATATTATTCTTAATAGATAATATTATAGGAATAACCTTAGTATACTAGACTTAAGTTAAAAGTAGGGTAATATCTAAAGGTATATATATTCTTATATCTAATACTCTTATTTTTATACTTTATATAAAGATAAACTTAAGAGATTACTTCCTAATATTAATATCTTATTGGTAGCTAGAGTTTTACTCTAGCTACTGGAAGTCTTTAGCACTCTTTATTAGGGCGCTACCTTAAGGAATGCCTATTATATAAGTATTATAATCTATATACTTTAAATAGCTTTATATAAGGTAATAATATATCTACCTCTAGATTTAAAACTATTAATCTAATAGACTCCCCTACTAGCTAGTCTACTTCTACTACCTCCTATTATCTAACTACTATATAGTATCTAGAATAACTATACTTTAGAAGATAAGTAGTATACTAGATAGCCTAATAATTTTATAACGCCTTACTTATATAAACTTACTAAGCTATACTATTATAGCCTTATACTAGAGCGCTTATACTAAGTACTTAGTAAGTCTAGATATAAAAAAACTCCTCTACTAGTAATATTACTAATACTAAGATCTATATAAACTATATACTTTAAAAGGGCTTCTATAATTTTAATCAAGATTTAAATAATAAAGTCTTTTAAAAATAGATTATAGTTAGTAAGTCTCTCATTTATATAATACTAACTAAGCTAATTCTATAGTAAAATACCGCTCCTCCTATAAGCCTAACTATATAATCCCTATAGTTTAGTAATTTATTAAATAATATATTACTAGTATATTTAGCCTTAATAAGAGTTAATAGGAAAAGCTTCTTAAAGGTTATAAGGCCTACTATCTTACTATAGTTATTAATAAAAAGACTTAAAAGCCTAGTCTAATTAATATAAGAAAGTTTAAAGATACTACCTAGAAGGAGCTTTTAAATAACTTTATACTTACTAGTAGTAGAGATAGAAAGATATAATAGGTCTATATCTATTTAAAGTACTATAAGGAAAAGCCTTTAATACTTAAAACTTTATATAAAGCTATAATAATAATAAAGAATAAAGAAGATAGTAAATAAAATATTAAGATAAAGATTAAAAAGGAGGTAAAGAAGGAGATTAAGAAGGAGATTAAAAAGGAGGTTAAGAAAGAGGTTAAGAAGGAGGTTAAAAAGAAGGTAGAGGCCCTTATAAAGTTAGAGCTATAAGTAAGTCTAGTATATCTAAAGCTGAATGTTATAAAGAAGATAGACTCAGTATATATTATATAAAGTTATACTATCTATAACTAATATAGGGTACTTAGGCTATAATAGTTTTAGTATAGATATAACGTACCACTATAAAGCCTATATCCTCCCTCTTATTAGTACTACTATTTATATCTTAAGGCTAGGGTAATCCTATAGTAAGCTTGTATAATATAATTACTAAACTTTCCTAATACTATCTAGGTTACTAAAGAGCCCTTAGATATAGAGCTTTTTATTCTAGAGGACACCGACTTTTAAGAGCTAGATCTATATAATAATAGCTAGGATAAGAATATAGAGGGAAATTAGGGCCTTATAAGCTTTATATAATAATAGTTTAAACTATTACTAATAATACTTTAGCTATCTACTAAGGATATTAACCTAAGGCTAGTTATATCTATATAAAAGTAAACTGTAACTATAGTAGAACTATTACTATATTAGTTTTATTAGACCTATTAAGGTAGTTAAGGCTAGCCTTATATAAATAAAAAGAAAGTAGATAAGAAGGGTAAATAGTAGATATCTTTATTAAGTATTTCTTATAGTAGTATATATACTTAAATTAACCAGCTACTAGCTACTCTCTATACTTATTATTAAAAATATCTATTATATAAAGATAAACTAGATTATTTCTTATTCTTAGTATTATATAAAGAAAGATATAGCTAATATAGGTATCTAAAAATTTTACGCTCTAATATATCTTATACTATTATAGGACAAAGACCTACTAGTATCTATTAGGCCCTAATAAACCTATATTAGCCCTAATTACCTAAAGGCGCATGCCCCTAAGTAGGCCCTACCTTAATATATATAAACCTAATAGATTCCTAACTTTTTAAAGGTTAGTAACTTATACTAAATCTACTTAGAGGCTACCTATATCTATTTACTCCTATTAGCCCCTATTATAACCCTTTATACCCTATTTAGTAGCCTACTAACTAGCCTTTAATATATAAGTCACTCTAATAAACTATTTTAATAGTATAATACTAGTTTAGAGTATATATATTTACAATTATAAGGTCTAGAAAACAAAAATAGTAATATAAATATTAATAATAGCCTAGAAGCTAATAATAGTTAATTAGTAGGATAAGGGACCTCTAAAGGCTCTAGTTATACTACTATTTAGGGTATTAGAAATATATAGTACCTTAACTAAGTAACTACTGAAGATATTAATAAACTTATTTACTAAGCTAAATAAGACTAGTAGGAGCTAGAAAGGCAATTTAGAAAATATACTAATCTAAGTACCTCTACCTTAAAATAGCGTAGCGGCTCTATAAATAAATCTAACTAATACTAATATAATTAAAACCCTTATTACTATTACTAAAGTCCTTAAGGATATTATTAGCAACCTAAAGGCGGATCTACTGCCTAAGTTTACTAGTAAGGGCTATATAGAGTATAAAGAATAGGTTAGAGGAGTATAGAAATACTTTAACTCTATCTCTATTAGATATAGTATCGAGTATATAAAGGTTCTCTTTAGCCTCTAGTATATAGGATTCTATTAAGAGTCTAGATAGAAATATTACCTTAAAGCCTTAGATAATATTAAGGGGATATAGAAGATATTAAAGAAGAATATACTAGATTTACTTAGAAATAAAGGAGAAAGATACTATATAGTGCTAAAAAAGATTAAGCGCGCTAAATAAGGCGCTTATAATCTATTAGAAGTTATAGAGTACCTTTAGTAATAGTAGAATAACTTTATATCTATTAATAAACTATAGATAATTAATAAATATCTTATAGCTCTTAATAATAATATATAAGACCACATTTTCCTCTTAGTATAATAACTAAATACCTTAAATAATACTAAAGATATAGCCTAGAAGGCCTACTACTTTGTAAAAGAAAGGAATAGACCCTAGAATAAAAGACTAGAAAAGAAACTATACTACTAGGATAACTATTACTTCTAAAGATCTAACTAAAATTATAGGAACTACTACTAGAGATAAAGGATAATAGAAGTAACTAAGTATATAGAGAGGATAAAAAATAAGGATAATAATACTAGGAATATACTATAATAGCTACGTGTAGTACTAAGATAGATTATTAGTAAATAAATACGCCTAGCTAGTAGTATATATAGGAGTTACTATTGTTACGAACCGATCCTTAGTCTAGGAGTTCTGAGCATGGAATAATGTTAGGCCGGGCCCGGGTTAGAGTGTTCTCCCCGCTTCGTCTATTCTAGCTTTCTCTCCCTACGCTTCGTCTTGTCTATCTAGCTAGGTATTACCTACAGATAATCTACAGTCTCTATATCTACTCTATATTCTAGTCTAGGTTACTAGGCTACCTAGCCACCGACCTTGACATTACAAAGCGTCCACCCACTCTACTGCCCTAGATAGATACTCGGTCCTAGGACCTATCTATCTACCGCAGCTTCACTATGGCGTCTACACTTCTGAACCTGATTTCGCAATGCCCTACTGAGCCTGAAATGTTCAATTCTATGTTTCAAAACAACCCTGAAAATCTCTGGACAATTATCGCAACACTCCGCTCCCTATCTATCGAAGTCTCTACACAGAACGGTCAACTCTAAATAGACATTCAAAACCTACGTGAATAAAACCACCAATTACAAGACCTCCAAGAACGACTCCAAGCCACACAGCCAACTTTACAGATATCCTCTACTACCTCTACCCTCTCCGTCTAATCTGCTACCCAATAAGCCCAAGCACCTATTCAAGTCAATCCTATAAGAGTTATACTCTTAGAACGCCTTCTAGACCCAGCAGAATTTACAGGGGATCGGCAAGACTTTAAATAATTCAAGAGCTAGATTCATAATAAGATGGTAGCAAATTTGGATCGGTATACCACACCACAACAGTGTATGGTTTATATTTACAGCCGACTTACTAGGGCAGCCTACAGTCAGATTCTACCCTACCTAAAGGAGGGTATTACTATACTTAGAGACTATAAAGATATTTTAGACAACTTGGAGATAGCGTTTAGTGACCCAAACCGCGTTGCAAATGCACAGGCGAAACTCTTTCAACTACGTCAGAGAAATCAAGAGTTTAGCACCTTT
>JAGFMK010000222.1:0-49823 GCA_021030975.1 Lichenothelia convexa
CACACCGCATACCCATCCTCCCATCAAAATACCACGCCAACTTCCCGCTTCCCCTCCCTCCCCCTGCCCCTCCCGGCTGCTCCTTCTCCTCCTGCACCCACGCAAACCCATACTCACACCCCCTCCCATCATCCACATCCATCACCGGCGTCTTCACCACCCGATGCCTATCACAATCCGGCCCATCGTACCGTCCCCAATGCAAACAGCTATAATTCTCCCCCTCCGCGTTCCAGCTCTCCATGATATCGATCTCGCCGTCCTGCGGCCAGGTGAACGGCTCTTGGGGGAGCAACCAAAACGCTGGCCACACGCCTTTGGCGCTGGGCGCGGTGATGCGGGCGCAGGTGTAGCCGCGGGGGCGGGAGAGCGTGGGCAGGGAGGTTAGCCGCGCGGAGGTGTAGGTTGAGGTGGGGCTGTGGGCGATGGCGCGGATGATGAGGGCGTGGGAGGAGGTGTGGATGAAGGAGTCGGAGGGGGAGGTGGTGTAGTTTTGGAGTTCGGCGTTGCCCCAGCCGTGGGCGCCGGTTTCGTGGCGGAAGGAGGCGGTGAGGGGGGTGGAGGGGTGGAAGGTTGGGCGCCAGTAGGGGGTTAGAGGGCTAGGACGGTTGTATTGAAGATGGTTTTCGGGAGCGTTGAAGGGTTGTTGATGGGCTGGGTATTGCGGTTGTTGTCGATTTTGAGGTTGGTAGTGTTGGTGCTGCTGCTGATTGTTTTCAAAGCTGGCTAGGCGGTCCTTGACGGAGGCTTTTAAAGTGTCGAACTTCTTCAAGAAGTCTGACATGGTGCACGTAGGTGAAAGCAATGCAGGTAGAAAGGGTAGATGTAGCAATTACTAGCCACGATGCAATGCGTTGCATTACATTGTCGCCAGATCTTCCACGTTCACGCGTATAAAGGATCGAGCAGCACTGCTTGGGCAATGACGTATTTGGCATCACATGTTAACCTGCAGAACATATTGTACTTCTATGTAGGAACTGTGTAATGTGTAATGCACACGATTTGACCCAGAGAGAACGCAGTCAGGTTTCTACGAAGTCCAAGGTGCTTGAAGCCTTGGCTTCTTGTACGTTTATTGAGAGGACAACACTTATTTCGGGGCGCAACCTGAGTATAAGTGGGCTGGAGGTCGCCCGAAGCTCACATTACCATGTAAGACTGAGCCTGCCCTAAGATCGCTGGTCAGATCGTGTTCTTACCCTTGGCGCCATCGACGAGGGCACTGAGGGTCCACTGGTGAATTTTTCCTTGAGGTCTGGTAAGAACAACTTGCTCCGAACGGTCGGTCTTGCTTCAGTCGCCACGTGACAGTTGAACTTGTCAGCGATCGTCTTGCGCTTATAGTCAGCACCATCGCGACGAACTCTCGATCCCTCGACAGATATCCGTAAACGATAGCAATGGGGAGTGTCAGTGAACCATAAGTTAATACTAGATACAGCTATAGAAAGGAATCAAGCTAGCGTTCTTCATATGTACAATGCCTTTCGCTAATCATGAACGTTGGTCGTGCAGCCGCGAAAATGCTAAAGACAAGGGTATAAATGGCCGAAATGTTTGTGCAACTGCAAAGCAAGAACCCTCTTCACAACTCCCCTGTGTTGACTTGTTTCAAGAAATTCGTACATATACTGCGTAGATCTCTTTATAGCTCCGTATAAACCAGTCGTAGTCTAGAAAAAGCATAAGTAAACCATATGGTCTGTAAGAAGGAAATCCTCAGAAAATGCGACCGGAACGGCGGGTGCTATTGACTGCAAAGCCTCACTTCGTAGTATTATTCCCGTCATTGCGCAGTTGCGGCATCGAACTTTTTTTCTGGGCACCTAAGCCCATACTCATGAGTAGCATGCCACTTTCTCTCCGTTTGACTTTCGGCTCTCTGGCAACTACCGGCGTCGAAGCGACCGCCGGAGTGGGTTGGACCGCGTCCTGATCGTGAGCATGTGGTGCCTGGTCATACACCGGATGTAAGGGAACAAATCCGGTTTCGCCAGTTAGGCGTGCCATCTGCGCCAGCTGTTCGTTATGGGCAATTAATGGAGGGTGAAAAGAGTTCTGACTCGGCAGTGGTGTTTTCGAGTCTGAAGGTAATTGCCAATGTGGAGGCTCTACGGCATCTGCGGTATGTTCTGGGTATTGCCGTGTTTTGTAGCTAGGAATAGAGGATTCGTCAACCGGGGCGCCAAATATGGCGTCAAAGTCTGAAAGGAAGTGCGAAATAAGTGGAGCGGCGATATTGAGTGTAGGGGAGAAGACGATTCCGACGTTTCGGATGGTCATCTTGTTGATGTCGGCGTTGTTGACAATGTCGAGGAGGTAGCTGAAGAGGGCTCTGAGAAGCTCAGAGTTGGCACGGGGCAGCTTGTGAGTAAGAACATTCAAAGCAGCAACCCTGTCCTGAATGTCACTCAATTCTAGAGAGGTCAGTCAATTGCGCCAAAACGACTGCGGATTTTGGAAACCCACCAAGAACCCTCAAGAACTCTGACTGCAGCTCACGGGTGAGGACAGCTGCAGGCAACTCACGAAGATATGTCTTCAACAACGAAGCTACGGCGTGGATATCGTAGTACTGCCCGTCGAGCAACTTGACATCGCCTTCGTTATTGAATCTGTCTCGGAGACCCTTGGTTATGATATGTGACCCGCTGAGTCTGAAAATCCCTTCTTCATTAGCCGCCTCCTTTGCATGGAGGTATTCGATGCATCGGTAGACCACCGCAGGGAGATATACGTCGACGCCCACTGGCGCACTGTACTCCACAGCCTCTGTAAGAGGCACGCCAAATGCTGGCCGCGGCACGCCTGTGTACTCGCCTGTTGATTGGCCAGCAGCGTGCTGCTGTACTGAAGACTGAAGGGTTGACGCGCTGTCGGAGGAGGATCGACCTCTAAAGCCGAATATGCTACGCTTCTTCAATTCCTTCTCCTTTTTGTTGCCCCAGGCCTCTGGGTCCTGGATGACAATGGCGTTGGTAGGGCCGGAGATTCTGGGATGATTGCTTGATGAGTGAAGCGGCTGCACCGACCCATCAAAGCCATTCACTGACGGTGATGGCATACCATCTGGCTGCATGCCATGTAATCCGAAGTAGGGTGTCTCCGCTGCTACTGTGTTCGCATAATTCACCGCTTGCAATGTCTCAGCGGACTCCTGGATTGGTTGTTTTTCCCCTCCTAAATCTAGGCGTCCGCGATTCGAGTGTACGTACTGCAAAGTGCTCTTATCCCCGTCATGATTGGATGTGACGTCCACATGTTGGAGAACTGCATCCACCCAGGAATCGCGTTCTTCGTCGTTTTCGGCACACAGAACATGCCGAACCAGGCTCGATGGATCTTTCTGCTTTCTCTCCAGTATGACGAAAGCATGTCGGAACTGATCATCGGCGTTCTCCTCTCTACCCATTAGAGATTCGGAAGAGAGCTGCTGTTGCTTTCCGATCTGTGCATTCTGTAACTTGATGGTGCCCAAGGAGGGCCCGCCCGGGGAGTCCAAATAGCGCAGATCTGTGTCTTCTAGGATGAAGTATCTAACTTTCCAGCCTCCGAGATTCTTTCCCTTTTTGGTCAAATACCCTTCCTTACGAGCTTTTCCATGCGGCAAGCCCACTACGGCCGAATCAACGCACGGAACATAGCCATCTAATAAGGGTTCAATGGCATCTGTGGAAAGGAACTCGCAAAGAGTAAGGGCAACTTGATGGTTCCATTGATACTCCAGCATAGCATCGAGGTAGTTGTTGAGCGCAACTCTTCTAGCATCTACCTTTGCGGGTGCATGGCCGCTAAAGATACTTCTGTCCGGAAATTTGGCGTCGAAATGGGAGAGGGATCTGATTTGACCGTCGAGCTTAGACAAAGCCAGAATGGTTTTCTCAACGCGCCAGAATTGCCGACCGCTAAATTTGCAATTAACAACTAAGGTGAGCACGGGATCTTCGTCTGACCATTTCTGATTCGCACTTTGGAAGCTGTTGCGAGATGGTTTGAGCCTCGATGAGAAGACCTTCACATCAACGGACGATAAGGCATCAGGTGGAAGGAGCAGGCCGGGGTAATAGTTGCTCATGAGTCCGCGATAGATCGAACTCGGGCCGGATGACTCGGTCGTCAGAAGCTCTGCCTTTCGCGGCTGTGTCCGTGATTCTAACGTTGCATGTGGTTGATCAGGCAGGGGGCCCTGCCGTATGGACTTGGAACTATACGACTCTGATCTGGTGAGATCTGATGACGCAGAGATGTGTGAGGACGTTGAAGGGAGCGGTATCGGCCGCCTTGGTGCTCGAGGAGACAGCGGTATGCCAGGGAAACTGGGTGTCGTTGGCAATGCCGAGCTAGACTGATTTGGAAGTCTGGGCATGGGTGAATTGAGTGGTCGATCAATTGGGCGCGGACTCAGTGGAAGCCCAGGAGTTTTCGGTGGCAGAACGAGAACGTTATGCTGCGTAGCAGCGGGTTTATCTTGCAATGCAGAGCTTAGCTGTGCTGTGATCGAACTGGGATACTGCGCCTGGAGCGGACTCAACTGCGCCGCACGAGGCGAAGTAGGAAGTCCTTGGTTTGGATGGAAGCCAAATGGTAGTTTCAAATGCTGTAGGACTGCAGCCTCGGTTTCCTCCTGAGCGGCAGGCCTTTGCACCGGCGTCTTACTCTTGCTTTTCTGGTCTTTCTGGGACTGACTGCGCCGCTCTTGGTCTTGAAGCGCGAAAGCTTCACGTTGCTGGTCATCATCTTCCCGAGTCTTGCGCCTACCCCTTTCAAGGTCGGACGCTCCGACAAGATCCGCTCCGTTTGCATTGGTAAAGCTTATTGGTTGGGAGGAAGATCTCTTCCTTCCATGCTTGACCAGATTCAAGGGGGCTGGTGGCGCCTTCCTCGTTAGGGGTGGCGCTTCATGTCCGATATGTGACATAGGAGCAACGCTACTAATCGACAGGTCTGCAGCAGGCCCTTGGGACTTGGAAGATGTTGTAGATGTCGAAGCTAGGGTATCCAGACTCGGTGGACGATGTGGGCCGTTCATGGTGGGAATGTCGGCTTTCGTGCTATTGGCGTGATCCTGTTCGCGGGTGTCAGAAGCAATACATGACTGATCATGTCCCACGGGCGTGGTGGGAGGCCTTCCTGCGGAAGCTGTCTGGGTTACGTACCTGATCATTGGCACTTGCGGAAGCGTGATTCCTGAGGCCAGTTGAAATAAGATCCTGAAGGCTGATTACACTGCTTGGACTCTGCCCTTCCTCCGACTCATACGTGCCCGCCGGAGAGTGACTGTGCGGCCTTCCCTCGGAAGGATTAACACGTTGCGTTACGCTTGGAAGCGGTGGTATCTGCGAGAGATGGTCCTTGAGCTTCTTCCTATATCTTTCCTTATCTCTCAATGCCCTTTCTAAATCTCTGTTCAACCCCTTGACCATGTCTCGCTGTTTCTGCACCAAATTCCACAACTGCGCATTTTGAGCGGCTAAGGCTTGTTTCTCCTTCGCGAGCTTGTGCATAGCCACTTCCGCCGAGCCCGCTGATGCAAGGAAACCTGATACGTCGACAGGTTCTGAAGCGTTGTCGGATGATGCCTTGGAGGTACGCAGAGAGGCTGAGGTGCCCGAGTGTGTTCCATTTGACGAGATGGAGGGAGCTGGCGAACCAGATGAGACGTTGCGTGTAGCGGTCTGAAGATCTATTGCTTGCACGGCTGCCATGTCTGTGGATGCGTGACTTGGAATATGCAATTTGAACGTTACGGGTACAGAGATGGTTCCTGTCTGGCAGGTCGACATCGGAAACTGACGAGTCTCGACTCAGTCTGTGTCCATGACACCGCTGGAGACTTTCCTTCGGAGTTGTTCTGTCGTAATTCACCGGTGCAGCCGGAAGGAGACTCACAGTTCCTCACCGTGACTGGGAATCAGAGAGCAGGTACATTAGAAGCCTGCTGAGTTGGACTCGGTTGGCCGACAGAAGTTTGTGAATGTGGTGTATCTATTTGCGTACGAATCTGCCAGCCAGCTGCTCAGGATCGTACAGTCGTTTTCAGTATCGATTTTGAGACGCCAGGTCAGTGCGGATTCTCATGCCCAGCATAAGATGAGTGTTTGATGCTGTCAGAGCTGGATCGGGTCCGACCTGCTGAGCCCGGGTTGGATAAGATAATGTACAAATGGGTGGGGCACGCCGGTCTCTTCCTCGGTCAGCGCAAACGTTGCGCAGTGATTCCCTCGACCACGCCTCTTGTCTCTCCAGAGAGATGGCGATGGCGATGTCTAACTTAGGCGTCGACTTCGCAGCGCAGAGCGACTTTCTCGACGTTTGATGACACGGAAGCCGGCGGCTGTTTATGATAAAGACGCAGCGCTACCTAAACCCCTGCAGAAATGCACAGGCGGGACGACCTGCAGTTTCTGTGGGAGCCAATCGCACGGCAACACGCCCACTTGCTGGCCTTGCTGGGCCCTGCGTTCAAGGAGACAGGACGCAGGTACAATTTCCAGTTGGGCGTGTCGTTTGACGCTTGCCGCCTGCCCTTGTGCACTCTGTCCCTCTGGGGCTTTGTGTTCACAATGTGAAACGGCTAACCTGACAAACCTTAGATGCTGGTTGATGATTGATGTGTACCTTAAGGTGTCTTGCTCGGAGCCGCTTAGGGTTAGCAGCTCACCTGACCGCACAGCATGTCCGTGCACCAGCATTGGAAGAAAAGTATGGTTTATCGTGCGCTGATTGGCTTGCCGTTCACAACATTCATTGCCTAAAAATCGTACCTTAATATCCCGTGTGCTTGGCCAAGGCGGAAGGCGTATGGAGAAGCGCACCCTCCATGTGGCCATAAAAACTGGGGCGAGAAGCGGATGTGGTTCAACTCCCAAATTACTGCAGGTTTCCACGAATAGTAAGCTCACAAAAAGTTGGAGCGGCACACCGTTTGCTCAGCAGTTCCCCCGGCTGACAAGGTTGACCGCGCACCAACTTTTCTTTGAAGAGGGCCGGGAAACACTTCTGACTGGAGCTAGAAAGCCACAACAACGAGTTAAGTGATCCGTTGATGCCGGAGCTTGCGCCGGCTCACAAGGCTACGCGTGCACACTTGATAATTGATGTCGAAAATAAATTATTTGAGAAACGGCCTTCAACTTCGGCAAGGATCGAATCAAATCTGTGCATAATCGAGATTGAAGATCCTTCCTAAACCATGATCGCCGGCCTCTAATTTATCAAGCATGGTTCTAAGCCCGCCACCAAAAACGATGAACCTGGTAACACGTACGCCACCAGGCTCTCTTCCTGTACAGTACGGGTACTTGTAGCATTATTCTAGAACTACCTTGGTATGAACTTCAAAGCCTACGACGGAGCAGGCACCTTAGTGAACAGTGTCATTCCGATCCGCGTAACAATTCAAAGAGCACTGGATCTTTCGCTCTCCGCTCTAACGTACCGAGGCTGGTGGTGCTTGGCCTCGGTGCAAAAATTCACGGCTAAATCTGAGGCAAAACGTCACGTTATGCGATGGATGCATCGAATCCCTTGGAGGTCGCCCGTACACTTGGAAACCGTTTTTCTGCTTTAAACCTCGCTGGGATACCATCCAGTCTTTAGAGCCTTATCTTTCGCCTGTGGTAGCGATGAGGAGGTCCCCAGGAGGTCGAAGACTCCCCATAGAAAACTTAGCCGTGACTTTTTGCACCGGCCCTCGGTCGTTCCGATTTACGCTACGGTACCACCAATTCTTTGAGCAGTCGGACAGCCCTCGAATACTATGTCTTCCGTCTCCAAAGGCTTCTGTGAAAGCCGTCACTAGCTTCACTTGTGATCGAGTTCAGCGCGTCTGTCTTGAGGTTGTGTTAGTCTCGCACACTGGTGGTCGCTGCATCGATTCCGGTGTACTTTTGCCGAGTAACTCCACGGCTGCACGGTTCCAGAAGTAAGACACGATGTCTATTCTGTAATAACGTAGCCATTGGCACGCAACCAGGAAACGCATCACCTCTCCAGCCTGGAACCGTCACGGTCCAAAAGTTCTCTTGCCGCGATCAACTCCGCTTGGTCATAGCCATCCCACCCAGATTCGCGCGCTGTACCTTTCCTGACGATTTCAGCGAGCTTCTCCGTTGCCAGTTCATGGAGTTTCTGGATCGAGCTTGATGAGGGAGGAGCAAGATCGCCGGCGACGGGGTCTGCAACGGTTGTGGGTGGCTTTGAAATGCTCCTCAGGGATTGAAGAAGGCGACTGGTCGTCTAAATGATGCTGTATTAGCTTCTTAGACATTCATAACCTGGAACGAGTACATACAAGCTTCAGCCCATAGTAACCTCGTAGGTAGTTATCGCAGAGTTCAATGCTTCTACAGTATCTTCGCATCGATTCGGCTAGCCTCTGGATGGTGTTTCCGTCGTTGCCTGAAGCGGATGAGTTGGCCCATACGAATAACACCTCGCCAAGCCGAGCATGTAGCTAGATCGTCCTACTGTTAGCTTGAAGTTGCGCACCGTGGTAGCAGAATTGACTTACGTTCCAAGCGAAGGGTACGATAAGAAGCACCTCTTCCAAGCAGTAACAGGCTTGTGGATACATCTTCAGGGAGAAGTATACATCAGCGAGCTCTGCCCAAGCTTCCGCGTCCGTCGGCGAGACATCAACAAGCGCTGTCAATGCCGTCAAGGCATCCGCCGATCTGTCAGTGGCCCTCAGCAGCGCTATGTAACGTTTGCGTATGGGCTGGCAAGATCAGCAAGACACCCGCTTGATCTCTCGGCGGTTTCAACCTACCATGTTGGTCCGGTACTGCGTCATAACCTCCTCATAGAACTTGACCACATCTTCGAGTTCCTTGTCATCATTTGCCGTAGCCTCTCTGTACAAGCCCCATAGCGCCGTAATCCGCTCATTGTCTTCACCAAAACGTTTGGTCAGCCTGTTGAGAAACGCGTATGCGGCTTTGTCATCACCAGTGCGTAGACATGAGATAAAGTGGGTTTCATAGATTGTCCACGTCTCCGCTGTTTCTGATGATAGTAAGATGGACAGAGGAAACGGCCAGGACTTCGTTGGATCGACCTTCAGCGATTGCGGCGCTTGCTGAGAAATACGCAGGGCAGCGGTTGGAGGTAGAAACGCGGGAGGTACAAGCAAATCCGCAGACATTGCTCTTCGCTTGTTGAATTATTAGGTTGCGTACATGTTGTGAGTTGAGACGTAAACTCAGCGGACCTCGAAGTTCAGACGTTACTTACAGCGGCACTAAAGGCGACAGAATCGGGATGGCTTGACTGCTCAAGGGACCTCCTCAACTCTCTACAACAACCTCGGTTAAACCTTATGCAGGCCGAATTGATTTTGGCAATCGATTCAAACAGATGTTAACTTGAAATGTCTTGACTCTCCCGGCACTCCTCCAGTAACACCAGCACATCGGCCTAAAGAAGCGCCGACATTAACATGGTGGGGGAGGTTGCCAAGACGTCGAACAACTTCACAAGTGCATCTTGAAAGTGAAACAGCAACCAGATCCCGGTCAAGATTGCATGCAAGCACATATAGTCGGTCAATATGTTCTTGGGGGAGCCTCCCAACCTATCCTTCAGCCGCTGCGAGCGGCTGTTCTGCAACCTGTACCACAGCGTCCTTGATCAGCTTGAGCCTCGCTTTCTGCGCTTGACTGCCTTCACATAATCGCGTAGAGGCACGGAACCCGGGGTCTGAGACTGCAAAGTAGCCATAATGCGCGTTATGTTCGACGCTATGTTGGGATGGGAATACGGCTAACAGCGACCAGGTTCGAGAAGTCGCTATACGACCTCATCAGAGGGTTGCGCAACCATAAGGGCAGGGAGAAGGAGTACATACAAGAGAGCTTAAGGGAATGCCGAAAGGAGATCAAGGGTCAGGACATGGGTGCGTTCATAATGATGCTGTAGTCTTGGGGAAAGGAGAACGGCTAACTAAGCGCTTTAAGATCTGAAGGCAACAGCGCTGCTGAAGCTCATATACCTTGAAATGTTCGGCCACGACATGTCATGGGCGTCGTTTAATGTCCTTGAAGTAATGTCTTCTCAGAAATATCTTCAGAAGAGGGTGGGGTACCTGGGGGCAGTGCAAAGTTTCCGGCCAGATACCGAGGTCTTGATGCTGGCGGAGAACCTCTTGAAGAAGGTAGGTGAGAGATTGGTTGCATGACGAACATATGCTCAACACAGTGTAAAGGACCTTTCGTCTCCTATACCAGCGACTATGTCATTGCCGCTCGTCTCTGTGCCCCATGTTGTCAATCCTTCGATGGCGAATTCACTACTTTCGGATTTGTTACCAAGGCTATCCCACTCCCATCCTGCCATTAGGAAGAAAACAGTTGTCACGCTGTATAGGCTTGCGCTCGTTTACCCCGAGACGTTACGGCCGGCATGGCCTAAGATAAAAGAGCGCCTACTGGATGAGAATGAAGATCAGAGCGTTACCGCGGCTATTATTAATGTAGTTTGTGAGTTGGGTTGGCGGCGACCACAAGACTTTCTCCCTCTTGCACCTAGGCTCTTCGACCTCCTGGTGGAAGGAGGAAACAATTGGATGGCTATCAAGATTATCAAACTGGTAGGCCGATGACTATGAACGAAAGGGCGCTGCTGACAGATATCTCCAGTTTGCACATCTGACTCCACTCGAGCCTCGACTCGTGAGGAAACTTCTTCCTCCGCTTACATCGATCATTAAGACTACGCCTGCCATGTCCCTCCTATATGAATGTATCAACGGTATTATTCAAGGCGGCATCTTAGACGGTTCTGAAGGTATGGCTGAGGGAGAAGAGATTGCGCGGCTTTGCGTTGGAAAGCTCCGAGGCATGCTAGTAGTGGAAGGCGATCCAAACTGTAAGTCACAGGTCGTTCATAAACAGAGAATCCGCAGCTGTTTAATCTTGCCTAGTAAAATATGTTGCTCTTCTAGCTTTCAGCAGAATAGTGAGGTCGCACCCTTATTTAGTCAGCTTGCACCAAGATGTAATTCTTGAATGCATCGATGATCCGGATATTTCCATACGGACGCGCACACTGGATCTTGTTGTCGACATGGTAAACAGTGAGAACTTGCAGACTATTGTGGGACGATTGATGCGGCAGCTTCGCGTTGGCCCAACCGCTTCCTCAGCGGACGACCCTTACAACGATCGGTCTCTGCAAAACGGTGTAGTACCGTCAGCAGACAGCGACGACGAAGACCCTAGCGAATCGCTCCGGCCAAGTGAAAGAAAGTCAGACGAGCCAGCTCCTTTACCTCAAGAGTACCGGATAAGCGTCATTAAAAAGATTCTTGAGATGTGCTCCCGGGACACTTATGCGAACATTACCGACTTTGAATGGTATATCGACGTTCTTGTACAGCTAGTGAGATATTCACCACCGTATGCGAATCCTCCGAACTCTATCACAGCAGCCGACAGTGATGACGGTGAAGGGAGCCAACACAGCATCGACATGTCGTACAATGTTGGTTCAGAGCTACAGAACGTCGCTATCAGAGTCAAGGACGTGCGGAGTGAAGCCACCAGGGCGGCTGAAACTTTGGTATGTGAGATAGGCAGAGATGAGTCGCTCTCGGCTGGTGGGAGTGGTCGTCAAGGAGGCTTGGCTGCCGCTGCTTGGATTGTGGGAGAATACGCAGAACATTTAGTGGATTCAGACGCCACCTTGACGTCTCTTGCGCATCCGTCCGCGGCGCAGCTGCGAGCGCCCGTTCTCTGTATCTATGTCCAGGCGATACCCAAGGTTCTAGCTCGTTTAATCTCGGACGAGCAATTACTGTGGACGGGAGAGCGCAAAACCGTCATATCTCTAATTCTGGCAAGGGTCCTGCATTTTCTCGACCCTTTATCGACACATCCAAGCCTTGAGGTGCAGGAAAGAGCTGTGGAGTATGTCGAGCTCATGCGACTGACAGCGGAGGCCGTATCAAGTCACGAAACCAGTTCTAGCGACGGTAGTCTTGTGCAACCGCCTCTTTTGTTGACGCAGGCCCTTCCGTCCTTATTCTCAGGTGCGGATATCAACCCCGTAGCATCTGGAGCTCAGAAGAAGGTACCTGTTCCATCGGATGTCGATCTTGAGTCGCCCATAAATGCGCAGCTCCACAATTTACTGCAGTTACTTGATGACAAGGACGATTACCAGAGCGGCAGCGATGACTTCTACAGGTTTTACAATTCAAAGTACGATGGTGCAACGAGGATTGAGTCAGCATTTGACCGTTTGGAAGCACAAAGCGCAGAGGCCCCTGGTTCGTACCAAGCCAACGTCGAAGAAGCGTACCTAGACCCAGACATCCTTGCCCGTAGGAAAGCTGAGCGCACAGAGCGGAACAAGGACGATCCATTCTATATTGCGCCCGGAAGGCGATCCGGTACTTCGACGCCCATTCACAATATTCTCAAAACAAGCAACGGCGAAGAATTCGACATTGACTCAATTCCTATCATGGACCTCAGCCTGGAGAGCCATAATGATGAAAGAACGGGCGAGCTAAGCCGAGAGGTAAATCGAACCCGTAGGCCGGCTAAACCCCGAAGAAAACTTGCCATTACCCAGGATGAGAACATTGGCGACAATGAGATGTCGGTAAGCGAGGCTTCCCGCGCAGATTCCACGCGACCGAAAGAGATCAAGATCAAGAAGAATTTGCTGCAAGTGGATTCCAGCGGACTGGGCAGTTTGTCATTGGAAAGCGAAGTTAGTCATCAATTCGAGCTCGAGCGAAGAGCGAGGGAGGAGGCAGAGATGGCTCAAGCGTTGAAGGAAGTCGAACGTTTGCGGCTCGAAATGCAACGGGCATCTGAGCGAATACATCCGAAGGACGTGCCAGTCGAAGGTACCTTAGTGAAGCGTAAAAAGAAGAAGACGAAAGCAGTTGCACCAAGTGAGGTAAATGATGTTGCTGAACAGGACGAAGGGACTGTGGGAGCCAATGATGCAGTTCAGAGTAGGAAGAAAAAGAAAAAGGATCAGAGCAATGATGTGGCGAGGATATCCGAGGGTGAGACACAGGTCGTGAAGCCAAAGAAGAAGAAGAAACGGAAGGTCACATTTGAAGCCGATGGGGCAGAAGCTGGGTGAGATAATGTCATGGCCAACCAATAATTCTTCACATTGCTCCGAGGCAGCATTTGTCTAAGCGTCTCTGCACAGGGATTGGTAGCATGTATTTGGGTGCGACACATGGGGCTTCTAGGGCGGTAGATGATAGAAGGCAGCCTGACCTAGTCAGCCACAGGTTGGGTGCGCGTTGAATTGGGAAGAGGACGTCGATGTATGAAATGATAGTCCTGTCCAAACTCGGTTATATCTCACTCATATCCTCCACATATCTATGTGTTGTTGCGCCAGAACCGGATGATCTTCGCTCATGTTAACAGACGTTCCTGCGCCGTCTCCTTTCATGATAAATACCAGCAAAGAAATATATGTCCCGCTCTAATAGACTTCCCACCGTGACCATTGACGAGTCGAATCGATTTTCGGTTCAATTGCATAGAGGCTCTTTAGAAGAAGAGTTTCAGTAATTCGAAGATTACGCCGCCGCAGATGATGAAGACGAGGACCGCTGCCAAGGTCCAACAGTCAGCCAGTCAAACTTGCATTCCCGGCGGGCGGTCCAACAACTCACCAATCCAAATCCAGGATACGGGAGACTTCGGTTTCTCCTGCTTTTTGACCGCGCTTTCAGGCTTCCCTCGCTTCTCGTTTTCCGTTCGTACGAACTTGAGGTTTGCTTGTCGTTGTCGTGGAGTTTGCGCCTGTTCGAAGTTTCCAATTAGTGGGTTTGTAGAGTGAACTGGGAGGGTCAACTGCATGTACCATGTTGCTCGTAAAGAGTGCTAGCGATGTCAGAAGCAATGATGAGAGTAGTGACTGCTTGTGCAAAGAGAGCGTATGGGGCTTGCTAAATATTCCATGTATGTACACGCATCATGCGCTTGGACACATCTGAGGGAACGTGTTATGTTCTCTAAAGTGCATTGCGGCTCCACGGCGGGAGGGAGCGGATACTGCCGCGATAAAGCCTTAACCGCTTAAGCTCACAGCTTTGAACTCAGACTACATCAAAGCACTTGAAAGCGTCCTGCTTTTGTCCAAGGCAAAGCAATCTGTGAGAAGATGTATGCCAGCTTCTTCCGTCGCTCCGTCTCGGCAAGGTTGTACCATCGAAACCTGCTGCGTTCCCCTCGCAAGTTCAATCAAATCCAATATAGCACCTCCTCCCCGGCACCAAGCGCAGATAATCCGCATGTTTGTTATGGTCCAGTCATTCCAGCTTAGTTCATCCTACTGACGCATGCCAGCGCGGATTTTATAAGTCCTTTGGCCGTCCCGTTGCCAAGGTCTTCCTTATGGCACTGCTTACTTATCAAGTGCTGTACTGGGGGTGGCTGAGGCTAGAGACCGAGGAGATCAGAGACCTGAAGAATAGTCAGTATGCGTAAGCAATCTAAGGAATATGGCTGATCAGTTAGAGGAGATCAAGGAGCTTGAAAGCACACTAAAAAATCTTACTAGCACCGGGCGCTCGAAGGATTAAACATACAACAAGATCTGACCCATATTCTTTCTCGAGCTGTAGATAGTGGCAGGTGCTAAGGAGAATATTAACGTGGCTGCTTGTTAACCATTCTGCAATTATGGCTTGTGAAGATCTGAGAGAGCAAAAATGCTTCGTATTTCGCATGGTTTCTGAGCTCGGTCAGTGGGACAGGCACACTGGTGACTGCAGGACCCGAAAGACCTCTACAATATGGACTCACCTGTTTCAACTGACTGTCGGTGCAAAATTTACGGCTAGAGTTGAGGACAAATTCCACGGACGATTCCAAAGGTCGTGGGCAGGCAAGGCATCATTAGTGCTGGAACACTTATCCATCCATCGTAGTACGATTATAGTCTCGGGCGGACGCCCGTATCACTACAATATTACGATCACACTGTCGAAACCTGGAACAATGTACGAACGAGTATGTCTGCCTTCTTCGGCATTTTGTCACAAGGCGACCGCCAGTATCCTCATCGCATTGCACAAAGGTGTCGCACGACGGATGCTCCCTTGCCTATAAGACACCTGATCGGAGACCTATCCGAGCTCATGGAGCGCGCCCGTACGCTGAAGTAATTGCCTTCTGCAAAAATACTCTTCCGAACATAGGAACCATGTCCAAAAGACGTTTCAGGCTGTACTATCGATGAGGGGTTCCCCTGAAGGTCGCAGAGTCACGCGGCCAAAACCTAGCCGTGGCTTTTGGCACCGAGGCTCGGACCCTGAGAAATTGTCAGCTAAAATGCGCATGTTGCGGTCAGTGGAGACTTCCTTTGCCGCGCCATAATGGTCAACATAAGCCATCCGGTACCACTTCGCTCTGGTGGAGTGACAAAGGATGGCGTGGCAGTTTCTCCGCGGGCGCATACTAGCCACTAGTTCGTTGAAGACATAGATTGGCAGCAACATGTCTGGAAAATCCTGGAAACATTGATTGACGATTGATTTCACACGTGATCTTCACGAGCTCGGTTATGATGCGCTGCGCACGGGCCACCATTTGCTTTCTCGTGTCAGGAGCCCTTATTTAAACTCCTCCCTGAGCTCGACCAGTGCAAAATTACGTCTGTGCGGTCGACATGGCACCCCGTGTCAAGCTGGTATGATTCCCTCGGATGCAAACAAACGGCCTGTTAGTGACATGAATTAACTAGGTACGAAACCAAAGACGCATGCCCAGCCGTGCAGCCGCTATTCCAAACCCACACCTTACATTAGTGGGATTGGACGCGATTAAGGTGAGATCCACTCCTCCAATTGTTGTGGCAACTGCCCTAATATTTGTCAAGTGCGGGACGTCAACACAGGGTGGACAGACGAGTTTGACGATAACTTTTACTTCTGAAACACCCTTTGAAGTTGAATGCGTAAGCATGTCGATGGCCACGTGTACTATAGCGCTGACCGGTGAGTAGATCGAGCAGTCTGGTCGGCGCTACATCGTCTTGAAATCGATAGCCTCATTCCCATTCATGAAGCTTCCACCGGAACTTCGCATAAACATATACAGAATGAGCTTCGATCGGGCCACTGAGTTTATCATCCGCGACCCAACCTACACGAGCGGTTCTACGAGAAGAGTGTTCGCTACTCCGCGGCAACAGAAAGCGACATCGCTGCTACGACTGAACACACAGACACACAACGAAGCCCTTGCTGTTTTCTATTCTGAGAGACGTTTCAAGTTTGAGACAACGAGTGCTCTAGAAGCCTTTCTACGTTGTATTGGTCAGTCAAGAATCCACATCACAGACCTTACCATATTCGGAAAATTCACGGCAATGAATGCAAATGTCGGCTTTGGACGCCTGGTGGGCGCGACGAGGCTTCGAAGGGTACATCTTACCGAAGACGTGTTCAAAGAGTACGTTCGCCTTCACTTAGCGATGCCCGTCGGACAAGGCCGTGCACATATTACTGCGTCTCCCGATGAGGTAGCGTTCAAAATCAATACAACCATGAAGCACTTACTGCGGTATATCAATCAGAGGGATGGGCACTGCGATGCATGGCTTCAGGTGCTGTCTCTCGCAGACGGCATTGTTTGGGGAGGAGCCAGAAAGAAGCTTGATATGCTTGACTTGCTCAAGCATATGATACGTATGACTTGAGGCTTTGGCAAGGGCAATCAGGACTGCATGAAGCGGCCATTGGCAGGCTTGGCTTGTTGATCCAAGACTTTTCTTGGATGCAGTCCTTCTGTGGCACGGCGCTGTGGTTTCCGGTTGGACATGATGAGACCCCACGAAACAATGCACAATGCGGGAGGTGTTGGAGCGTAGTCTGACGCCAAATTACCTCCAGACCGCCTCCGAGTTTCGCAGCTTTAGATATAGCATAGACGCAGACTGTTTAAGCGGTCATCGTTTTGCAGATCAATCTTTTCGCTCCATCAATTTGCTGAATGCAACGCTTGCTCCATAAGCCGCTACATAGCCTGCTTGATTGACAGATGTACGGCAAACTGTGCGGAACGCGAGATAATATTCGGACTTAATTGAACACTTTGTCGAAGAAAGGTCCACGAACCGAGCGGTTTCGTGGCAAGAGTCCGTCACATACAAGTACATGCCGGGGCTGAACATTGGCGAACCCCGAGTAATTCGACACCGGATGCATGTTATTCAGCTTGGTGGCTAAAGGTATTTTCGTGATATATCTGCTCGGGGTCAATTTTCCATCAGTTTGTACTATGTACGGTGGCTGACGGGAAGCGGCAGGTCCCGTGCTTCAGCGGAGCGGCGCACATCAACCTAGCGAGAGCCCTAAATCGCGAAAGTGCGACGTCCACCAGCATAACCGCTTTATCGTTTCTTCCACCATTTAGACCATCTCCTCGTACTTCAGCTGCCATAAATCTCAGACAAGAGCCACTCCGATATCCTCATCAAGACACTCAAGATGGCCCCAAGCTTCGAAAACCTACCAGAGGATGAATCTTATGATGAGGAGGAAGAAATCGATTTCTCTGGTTCGTGTACTACTGCAACCATGATTGCCGCTACAGTACTAATCATTTAGTTAGACTTGAGGGAACAGTATGAGGTCAGGCTTGAGGAGGGTCTTGATGCCTTCGTTGTCCTCGATGGATTACCCATAGTGCCCGAGGACAGCAGGCAGAAGCTGATCAAGTTCATTCTACGCACCAAACTCAGTCAAATTGGTCGAACACGCGAGGATGCGATCTTTATGCCCCTGAACGACCAGGGTATGACAGAGGGGTGGGTTGCAATTGTCGAACATGGCGGCGAACGAGCTAATAGTCTTCAGCTATGCCTTTGTGGAATTCGAGAAGCCCGAACAGGCTGCGGAGGCAGTGAAGAGGCTGAATGGTACAGCTCTGGACAAAAAACACATAATACTTGTCAATAAACTCACCGATATCGAGAAATATGGACGAGAAGGTCGGATCGAGGATGAATACCAGCCTCCAACCATCGAGCCATTCACTCAGAAAGAGCACCTGAGATGGTGGTTGGGAGATCCTGATGGACGAGATCAATTCGTGATGTACCGAAATGAGAACGTAGGCGTCTTCTGGAACGAGCGGGACGAAGCTCCAGATATGATCGTAGATCGGCAGCACTGGACGGAAACTTTTATTCAGTGGTCGCCATTGGGAACCTACCTTACATCAATGCACGCGCAAGGTGTACAACTTTGGGGAGGACCATCCTGGAGCCGGCAGAAAAGGTTCGCCCATCCCGGCGTAAACCTGGTCGACTTTTCACCAAGCGAGAATTTCCTAACAACGTGGTCACATCGACCATTACAAGTCGAAGAAGGGCATCCTGTCTTATCACCAGAAAACGATGGTCACAACTACATCATTTGGGACATCGCCACCGGGAAGCCAATACGGTCGTTTCCGAACATTGACCTGGGTGGACCGGCTACCGATGAAGCAGGTCAACCTGTGAAGAAAAAGCTGCAGTGGCCGGCTTTCAAGTGGTCTGCGGACGACAAATATGTTGCACGGATGACCCAGGGCAAGTCGCTGAGTGTCTACGAGCTGCCAAGTATGAAGCGGATTAGCCCCGCAATACAAATTGATGGCATTATGGACTTTGAATGGTCACCAGCCACACCGCAGCGTGACAGCTTCAAGGGATACGAACAGCTCCTTTGCTACTGGACGCCTGAGATAGGTAGTAACCCTGCGAAAGTTGCGCTTATGAGCATTCCTTCAAAGGACATCGTCCGGACGCGGAACGTTGTCAACGTCACCGATGCGAAGCTTCATTGGCAGTCTGATGCAGCATACGTCTGCGTGAAAGTCGATCGTCACTCCAAGTCGAAGAAGTCGATGGCCACTAATCTTGAAATCTTCCGCGTCCGAGAGAAAGGCGTCCCTGTTGAAGTCATCGATACGATCAAAGATCCCGTTATCAACTTTGCATGGGAACCCAAGGGTGATCGCTTTGTGCTAATCACGGCTGGCGAGATTAATCCTGGCGCAGCGATTGCGCCTAAAACAGCAGTGTCCTTCTTCTGTCCGGAGAAAGCGAAAGGTGGTACCGTTGGGAACTTCAAGCATATCCGAACGATCGATAAGAAGAATAGCAACGCCATCTATTGGAGCCCGAAGGGACGCTTTGTCGTTGTTGCTACCATTCAGTCCCAGCAAAGCTTCGAGCTAGATTTCTGGGATCTCGACTACGAAGGTGAAAAGGAAGAGAAAGAAAAAGACCTAACGGCCAACCTTCAACTTATGAAGACCGGAGATCACTATGGTGTCACGGATGTCGAATGGGATCCAACGGGTCGGTACGTCTCTACAAGTGCGAGCATATGGAAGCATTCGGTAAGTTCGTGTGGGTTATACTTAACTTGAGCGGTACACTGATCATATTTGCAGATGGAAAATGGCTACCATCTGTATGATTTCAAGGGCGACCTTCTGCGAGAAGAACACATAGACAGATTCAAGCAGTGGGCATGGCGACCCCGACCAGCGACGTTACTGTCCAAGGATGAGCAGAAGCAGGTCCGCAAGAATCTGCGTGAATATAGCAAGATCTTTGATGAGCAGGACGAAGCCAGGAAGAATACGGCAAACAAAGCGCTTATTGAGCACCGCCACAGAGTATTCGAAGAGTGGCTCGCATGGAGGGCACTTGTCGAGCAGGAGCTACGCGAAGAGCGGCGAGAACTTGGCTTGCCAGAGGATCCCGCGGAGGAATTTGCTCCTGCCACGGTGGAGGACGACCAAAACAGTCAGATGGTGGAGGAGATTGTCGAAGAGATCATTGACGAGACCGAGGAGGTCATTGGCTGATTGTGGCAGTGGGTGGCGGGCGCTTTTTCTTTCGTGACATTCGCTTTAGGCATTAGTGGGAAGGCGAATACTCACTGAAGGGTTCGAAGGTGCACCTGCAGAGTACTGTTGAGATCAGCGTGTTCTTCAGGTCCTTCCCCTAGCTTGGATATCGTGAAACGTGGCTGTAGCATGCGTAATCTACCGTGGAGAGGTACATAACTAGCGTTTCACACCCCAGATAGTCTACAGTACTTACTGGCCATTTCGACAGCAGCATCGTTGACCCCGCTCGCATGCGGATGTATGAAGCCCCGCAGCAATGCCGGCAAGTGACCTAGATACCTCCCTCTGAGTCCGGGGTGGGTATCTGCAGAGTAGGCATTATTCAGCTTACTTTCTACCATCTAATCTCGTGAAATGATACTCATTTGAAACCTCTCTTGATCAGCATGGCAACCTCAAGCTCAAAGTAAAGGTAAACTTGCTCCAGTCTCCCGGTCCTGACCATCCACGAAGAAACGAGGCGTGAGTGAGCCGCAGCGCGGGGTAAGTTGCGCCCCGAGTGGGCAAAACCATAGCGATTTGGTAATGAAATCTCCCAAAGCGGCCATGGCAAGACGCGAACCGCTGGCTGAGCCGCCCAGCAAGATGGCATCCCGCTTGTCGCTCACGCCAAGGGAATGTCAAGAGTCACGCGGGAACACCTAATTTACAACAACAGTCATGTCGCAGCACGATCCTCTCCGCTTGCGGCAGGCTTAGCAGAGACTTCCATTATTGTTGCACCCTCATCCGCCACCATCATCTGACCACTACATATTACATATTGGGCGAAATCCTCGGAGCGAAACCTACAAGAACGCTGAGTTCTGACACCTAACAATTTCCGCCGATTCGTACATTGCTACTGCACGCGGTGGAGACGAGAGAATGGCCATCTCATCCACGAACGAAGACTCCCGCACTATGTCCTACGGTCGAGGCGGCGCCGGTACGTCAGCACCCTCTCACCAGTCTCCTGTATCGCACTGACGATCTGGGCTAGGAAACATGGGCAAAGAGCGCCGTGGAAGCCATGCGACTGCCGACGACCTGAAAACACCCGCGATCAAATCGCAAACCTATACCACTGGACGGGGAGGGACTGGAAACATGGCGAAGAACGACCCTACAAGACCCGAAGTCGCCAGAGCCAGCCAGGATGTGACGGCGATTGAGCCCAGAGAGAGGGATGGCGTGATACATTTCGGGAGAGGAGGAGCGGCGAACGTGGAGAAGGGGGGCAATGAGAAGAAGCAGTAGGGGTAGCCTGTTGAAAAGGGTAGATGAACAGCAGGTGTACATGTGTGTAGGCGTATACGGGAAGTTTTAGGGGATCCATCTGAGCAGCCCTTCTTAAAGGTGTTTCGCTGTGGTCATCATTGTCGAGCGATCAGTGGGCGTGAACCGGGTGAACGTTCTGTCACTTTGCAGGGTTTTAAACTGCTAGCTTATAACCTGGTTTCATGCGTATCTGTGTGATTCAAAAGCCTAGTCTTGCCAGTTACCAAAGCGAGAGTGCCTGGACGACGGTATACCTGTGCATCGACTGCGCGTAACTCTAGAGTGGTTTCATATTTGGGCATCACCCCGATGACCGGGATTGTCAGGCAAGGTGACATAAGTCGTAATACTGCTTAGGAAGATTCCTGTAGGACCAGAAACGACCATTAACCGCTCGAGAGGTCCCCCGTAATATTAAAACTGATGCAATTGAAACTGGAGCCACATACTAATGCTGCGACTCTGTCAGCTCCAGCAGAGGGTAATTCTATGTACTCTAGAGGCCTCAAGTAGACGGTCAAGGGTAGCTCCCAGGAAATGAAGTACATCATGACTCATGTCACCTTGCCTACCTAGTGTTTAGCTGATACCCGAGCACATCAGTTGAGTGGGAATCCTGTGCACCCCGCTGGCAAAGAGATACCCGGTACAGTAACAACCATGAGCACGTAATGCCGCCGGGATCTATCAATAATGCCCAGCTCTGAGGATGCTTCGGCGACAGCAGCAGCGGGGATTTGCGCGCTTGATCTTCTCAACCCGTATTCATCTGCGGGTCGGCAGGTGATGACTTGCAGCGAAGATAATGCGGCCAGAGCCGATGCGCCTTTTCCTTGATCCCGAAAGCCCCCTTGATCGATCTCCTGGTCTGTGCAGGTCGGTGGAATGAAACGGAACGATTAAACTCCGTAAGTACATGAAGCGCCCATCTCTAGTCGTTTCAGGTTGTAAAGTGTGCGTGCAAGGTGGGTACTCAGGCGGATAATTCAAAGGTAGCGGTACTTCAGGTTGTACAACTACCTAGGTAGCTGCTCCGTTCTACGCTACAGGCGGGAGTACCTTGCGTAGTGGAGAGACTAAACACTGCCTTTCCCCTCTGTCAAAGCTGCCATATGCCACATGCCACCTGCCATTCTGCCAACGGCCATCCCCTCTACCCTTCAATTAGGTACACACTCGACTACCTGCAAACAACGCCGCTCCTCTCTTACAGGACGGGAGAAAGTCTCCGATAGCGTGCCGACTGCCCATCCCAGCAATCAGGCGGCAAAAGCCTTTTCCCGCACCGCACAGCACAACACAATCCCCTCTAGCATACCTTAAAGGCATCCTTGTACATGCATGTACATGGAATTGCCAGGCAAGTACCTCGACTTCGAGCCCTTCACAACCACTTGAGCCCCACCAGCAGGTGCATGATATCTACCTACCTTGCACTGCTCAGAAGACCTTTTCGTGTAACATCAAAACCTTGCAACGCTCACAACTCGCCGGCGCCCGAATCCGATCATCTGCTCGAACCTTTCCCTAGTTCACAGCTGAGCTCTCCTCGTTCGTGCACTTGAGTTTGCTCGTGCAATCCGACAAACTGCGCATGCGCAAAGGCAAGCTCGGCCTTGAGCTCGATCAATCTGCGACTCAACCAAATCCTCGAGAACCAAATTGGAAACGAAACCTGCTCAGATTCCCAAGAAGGTTAAGCCCCACACGCATTGTCAAACTTACAAGTGGACACCCACGCGCCGCACACATATGAAATTCAGCCAAGGTCCTGCTCTACGCAGGCTCTTCCGGTACGCTTGATGGATTGGGAAGTGTTGTACGCACCGCGGTAATACGAGCGAGTATTGTAGGTAGAGAAGCCTGAGCGGTACGTAAGATTGTCCTCTCTTGGGGCATGTGGCCGCAGTTTCTCATCATGCCAAGGCACTCATCACTGACAACATGTCCAGCTTGGTCACGTACCGTTGCGCCTTTCGAACCAGCACGATACACTCATCCAGGCGCTCGTCCGCCACCTCACCAGCCCTTCGCCTCGTATACATCTTGCGCAGTTGCTTCTAACTGTGAAGCCAACCTTGGGGGGTTTGGAGAATACGTTACGTGGCTGGAAGTGGCGTTTGGAATAGAGAACGTTGTTATACCTACGCTTCGAGCCGTAGCCCCGCTCCCACCAGGTGCAGTCCGGTCGACTCTCTCACCTGTTCGCACAGAAAGCGACACAGCGTGTCACGAGAGGAACAATACATGCCTCCAGCGATACTACATTCCATGGCCCAAGCGAGCATGATGCAACAGTCTACACCGCATAATTCAACAATGTTACCCAGTTTACAGTCAAACCAGCCACGGTCCATTGGCGAACGTGAATACAGGTTCGTACGAGCCAATCGCGCCGTGGACGGTCCGGTTAACCTAGGTCAGGCTTATTGTGGAGCAACAACCGCAGCGTGCCCGTATGTGTGGGTTTGGCGACAAGGTACAACATCCGGCCTCGGTGTGCCCTATGGAAGCACTGCATGGTAGCATATTAACGATAGAAACAACGACAGGATCGACGGCCTATAACACCACCCCCCTTTATCAGACTTGTCGTCTATGATAAACAGACCGGAAAGCCTTTGGACGTCAAGTATGAATCTCACCATCCTCTTGCTCACTCTTACCTTCCCAATTTGCCATGAATACCTCACTACGTCTGATCCAGCAAGCGCAATTGGCATTGCTGATACTCGCCCTTAGTGAAATTGATAGCTCTTTTTTCGTGCTGCACGTCGATCTTTACAATGCAGAGGGAACACAAGAAGTGAATCTGGTGCGATCGCAAGCGTCCCTCCCTACAGGGTCAATATCATTCGCGACGACAGAAAGATATCCACCGCCTGACATTCGATCTAATGAAGTGTTTGTGTACGGTGCCTTATCTCAAGATGTGGCTCTGCTGCAAGAAAGAAACAGGCACGCCGCCCATATGATGGCTGTGCAAGCTGCTACTCAGCACGGACAACAACCACCGCCACCGCCTCCCCCTCCCCATCAAGCCGCATACTATCCTCAACCGCACTATTCACAAGGGGCTCCCCAGCCAGGGCCTCCGGTGTATGTGGACTTTTTATTGCTTCAAATCTCTGTTCTGGTAGCTAATGTAGAGTAGATATCCGCCGGGAACCTACGGTGTGAATCCTGGTGCGCCTGGTTACCCAGCCACCTGGTACGACCCATCGCTTGGCGTCACAATTCCGCCCCCAAGTAGCACTCCGGTTACCGGCATGTTTACCCGGAACCTGATCGGCAGTCTTGCAGTGAGCGCGAACAGGCTTACTGACCTGGACAACAATCTCGGGATATGGTTTGTGTTTCAAGACCTGTCGATCAGGCAGGAAGGTAGCTTCAAGTGAGTTCGCTGCTCCTGTGCCTTGGTCAACCTTATCATGACTGACTCATACATGCTCTAGACTAAAGTTCAGTTTCATGAATGTGGGCCAGAATGGCACAATATGTACAACGGGCAGATGCAGGATTCTTGCCACCACCTACTCCGATGTCATCCAAGTGTTCTCAGCCAAGAAGTTTCCTGGTGTATTCGAGACCACAGAGCTGAGCAAGTGCTTTGCACATCAAGGAATCAAACTGCCGATACGGAAAGATGGGCCTAAAGCGAACAATACAGCGGACTATGATGGCGATGATTGACGGAAGCACTTATTGAAGCCCAATTTTCCACTAGAGCAGCTCCAACGGACTTGCTCGCATGCAGCGATGCAGACGATCTTCATGAGATCACAAGACACTCCAGCTGGTAGCCTCGGAGGGAGCCACTATTGCACATGACTATGAACGCATCATGATTAAAGATGACGCTTTAGAAGGACATTCCCGGATCCCTAACTTTCCATGAACTGTGGATTAATCAGTAGAATGGTAATACTATTCGCGATCAGACCAGCTCGCACTCGCTGACATACCCAGGGCAGGTCGATACAGTGACGGAAGTAGTCCCGACGTTGTACTCTAGTCGCGATCATGGCTTCCGAGGTTATCGAACTTGGGTCACGAAGGGTACATAAAATTATACAGGGACCATGATGGTTCAGTCCCAATACGGGCGCGTGGTTTCTAGGGTGATGCTGTACTCTCACGGCCGCGGAAGACTTGGAAGTAGCTTCATATTTTCTTCCAGTGTCTTACCGTTCATAGCCGCAATTCTGATGGGATGATAAGCCTCGTTGTCGAGTTCAGACTTGGAAGGCAGTGGGCAGTGGGCTGTTTTCTCCCCCGGGCTGAGAGCTTAACGGTTTAGTAGAAATTAAGCGGCAAGTGAGCCGTTGTAGATTAGGATAAAGGGCTTAAACGGCTGCCACTTCATGAAGATCATCAAAGCTGCATTGTTTCCTACTGCAGAGCTGTAACTACCTTCATCTACAACAGAAATGACAGCTCGATGTTTGGTTAAGAGGCTGTAACAGGATGCTCATATCCGGATTTAACGTGATACGAAGTAGGAACGAGGCTCAGTGCAAAAAGTCACGGCTGCGCAATGAGACAAAACTTATGGACATTGGCTAATCGCAGGCTACCCAAGCTCTTGGGGGTCGCCGGTATACTTAAGTACCTAGGTAGGTAACAACTTATTACAGCGAACGTCTTTGGAGCATACGAAGCAGCCATCCACTCTCTAAAAAATCATTCCAGCCCGTGATGGTAACGGGGAGGTCCCCAGGATGTCGAAGAGTCGACTCGACAGGATCTAGCCGTGACTTCTTGCACCGAGCCTTGGAACCTCTGGATTCACGGAAATCCTACCAGCGAAAACGCCAAGGGCATGTGCACCGAAAAGCCCTTTGCTTTTCGGAGCTCTTTCTATCAATCACAAAAGATGGAAAAAGCAAGAAACCATCCCTAGCATAGAGATCGTCTATCGCGGCTCGCTCGTGCTACCAAGGTCTACACGGTATGCTACATCATACCGGCCTGTCTTCATAGCTATGCGCAGGCCGCTGGGAAATATGCATAATGCCGCGCGGTAGCTCCTGGTACTGCAGTTGCCCAGCATGATGGTTCAATTGCTGTAGCGAGCTGCAATAGGAGTAGCGGATCTATTGAGTGCTGTCATATCGTCGTTCTCGATGATCGTTATGTAATAATGGAGAGGCGTCCATAGTGGAAAGCGTAGACTTGGGGTCTTTTCGGTGCGCATTGCATCAGTGACCGGCACTGGTACCCAAGCAGTATGCTGCTACGTTTGGCTGCCAAGCGAGTAAGAAGCACAAGCGTTGTACAGCGGTTGCACCTCCGCTGTCTCACGCACTTGCGCAACGGGCCTTTGGAGCTCAGTGCTCGGTTTGGCTGAACATCTGCTTCGTGAGCGAGCGATACCCCTCAGATTTTAACGAGTGCAACTTACGGCATGGCCGCAATATTTTCTTGTTCCGGTAACCCGGCTACCGGAAGCGGGATAGGGCTGCTGAAAATGCGGCGTCCGTTCAAGCGTGCTTATGCCACGACGTACCGCTGCCCATGCGATCGTCACCCCCGAAGCGGTAAGATATGCTGTACCAAACACTCCTGTCTGCAGAGCGGACACTCCGGCTTCTCCCTCACCCAGTCCCCAATGCAGGTCCAGCAAAACACGTGCCCACACGTCGTAACGCTCGGATCTCTCATCAGCTCCAGGCACAAGGTACATTTGCGTTGCTGCTGCCCTGCTATCCAGCGCATTGTATCTTCGTCTTGTAAGTGGTACCGTGGACTATCGAGAACTGGAGTGTGTGTAGCGCGCTGAATTGACTTTTGGTCGACCGTGCCGGTGGGCGAGCCGGAGAAGAGAAGGGTGTTGTTCGACGTGTAAGCATTTTGATCGAGGGAGACTTCGACTTCGCCATCTATAACAGCGGTGCCACCGGTGGCGCTTTCCACGTTAGCGGGAATTGGAGGACCACCTCCGCTCACAGTTTCCCCCCTGCGCGTTGGAGAGGCGATATGAGAGGTATAGGTCTGATGCAGATATACCCAGCCCTGGACGGCTATTTGAAGGACGAGCAGGACCCCGAGGACTTCGTAGCCGACGCGTTGAGAGGACACGGGCGGGGAGTGTGTGAAGATGTATCGGAGGGAGAAGAGACGCTTGCTCAGCTGGTAGTAATGGCCGGTAAAGTAGAATAACGTTAGGGTTATAGCATGGATGGGTGCTGTGCTCCTTAATGTTGAGAGGTTGTTCAGGAGGAAAGACCGGAGTTTGCGGAGAGCAGTTGGTTTGGAGTCGTATGATGGAGAGGATTCGAGGCGGCTTGCGATGCGTCGCCGCAACGAGGGGAGTCGGTTGGTCAGAACGTAGGGAACGAGAACTGCGCCGAGGATGTAGCCGGCTCTGCGCCTAACGGAGGGAAGCTTGAGAGTATCGCCTTCCACTTGCACAATGTCGCAGTACTCTTCACCCAGAGTCCGATTGCCTAGTAGAGTTGTAAGGCCGCGGTAAAGGAGATCGGCGAAGGCTTGGAGGGAAGTGATGTGGGAGTGGGCAAAGCGTGCGCCATAGAGGGATCGGAGGATGTTCGTAAGCTGCTCCAGCAACTTGCCTTGAAAGTAGGCATCCTTCTGGTGAGAGCGAATTATATCTGGAGAGGAGGCGAAGGGGTAATTGTAGCCTGTCGGATGCGGTGCCCCTGCTGGCGGATGAGGAGCGTTTAGTTTGTCTTGCTGAGCCATGCTACGCAACGGATGCGCGACCAGGTCATCTCAGGAAGAGGAGTTTCATCCTCGAT
The DNA here is from genome assembly GCA_021030975.1 of Lichenothelia convexa. NCBI lineage: Eukaryota > Fungi > Ascomycota > Dothideomycetes > Lichenotheliales > Lichenotheliaceae > Lichenothelia > Lichenothelia convexa. The sequence continues at coordinate 27,920 of JAGFMK010000222.1, forward strand.
GATGAAGAGGTTAGTCAGGTCCTTGAGCTCCTGATGTACGGGCGCGGGCGGCTGAGATTCTCTCTATTATAATGGCACGGAAGAGTTAGGTGCTCGTATGTTGCCGTATCAGTTTGTCCAACAGTGTTACGGCGTTTCCTCCTTCTCCGGTTGATGGACAACGCAATCTTTCGCGAAGCGACCGCGGAGCGGAACAAAAACCGAGGTGATCGACAGCAATAGGGTTCGGCCCGCCCCTTCATGTGGATGCGGTAACGAGCATCGTGCCATGGTTCTGCAGATCCAACACTTCTTGTTGACACGACTAAAGTCTCAAGCGGGAGTATGCTCGACAGGCCGTTTAGTTGCTATGTAATAATTCCTTGCGCGATACAGTCATTCCTTAAACGTCACTCGAACGTCGATGTCTTCGCTTCCTGAGCGCATAACGATCCCTAGTGAGCAGCGACGGGCATGGACGGTGATCCGGCGGTCGAGCCAGAATTAGATACATTCAGCCTGATCTTACCTCTCCCTTATCGCGTCGCTCTTATCATTGTACTTGGTGTGTAGTAAGTCTCTAAAGGGACAGGATACCCGAGGTTGCTAATACGAGGCAGGCGTCTGGGCATGGGGTTTGAATCTCCATTACTTGTACTTAATCAAGATTGTTTGTGTTCATTACCTTGCTTTGGACACTTTGGATTTATTCTGATAGAGTATAGGATGTGCCTGCATTAATAAGATACCCTGCTCGGAGCTCACCAACCGTTCAACCGCATCACCATGCAACCTACCGCATTGCTAGTCTCCTCACAGCCACCTTAACCATCTCCATTATACTCTTTTGGACCCTTACTCAAGGTCAAGCAAGACTTGTCCTGCAGTGGGGCATACTACCGAACCTCTATCTTCTCTTCCTCGTCGTCTGTTTTCTCCTCCCAATCCAATCGCTCTCGCGAACGGGCCGATACCGCTTCCTGGCCACGCTGAAGCGGGTGAGCATCGGAGGGCTTGCAGAACCGCAAGATGGGAAATTTGGAGATATCCTCATGGCAGATGTGTTGACCTCCTACGCCAAAGTTCTCGGTGACCTGTTCGTTGCACTGTGCATGTTCATCTCGCCGAGCTACTCCTCCACCGCTCGACCGAACAGGGGCTGCGGCGGGCAGTTCATGGTCCCTATAATCCTCAGCATACCAAGTGTGATACGATTGCGACAGTGTCTGATTGAATTTGTGCGAGTGCGTAGGACCAATCAGAAAACGGGTGGCCTGGGTTCGAACGGCTGGGGCGGACAACATCTCGCGAATGCCTTGAAATACTCTAGCGCGTTTCCGGTCATAATCCTGAGTGCACTCCAACGGGGATATAACTCAACACGAATTGGCATGAGCGAGGCTGGCCTCTTTCGTTTGTGGTATGTTTCATCCGAGCCGCTACCGTTCTACCTCCGCTAAGTCCAGCGCCGTAGGCTTTTTTTTGTGTTCCTCAACTCGTTTTACTCCTTCTACTGGGATGTTGCTAAGGACTGGGATCTTACCCTGTTTTCGAAAGCATCTGAACGCGAGAATCCTGAACACCCGTATGGCCTTCGCCGTCATCGCTATTTTCATACGAAGGAATTCTACTATGCCGCCATTGTTATTGACTTACTTCTTCGTTGCACCTGGAGTTTCAAACTCTCTCCACATCTCGATCATTTCAATGACCTGGAAGGCGGAATCTTTTTCATGGAGTTACTGGAAGTATTTAGGCGTTGGATATGGATATTCTTTAGAGTCGAAACAGAGTGGGGTGAGTAGCTTCACCGTACTTAGACAGCTTTGCTGAGCATTACTAACCATTTCAAGTCCGTAACAATCGCGGCCCTGCCCCGGACGACATATTGTTAGGCGATTACAATGGAAAAGTGGACGATGATTAGATTTGATTATTTATACCTCTGGCGAGATTTTTAAGCTTGAGATGGTTGCTCCTTGTTGACTAGCGGCCTGCTCCCACTCGTTGTGAGCCCTAAGCTTTATCTTCACCTCACTCTCACCTACTCACTTCACGTGGTAACAAGCGGTTACGATACAAAGCACCTTCACTGCATGATGTTTCTCACACTTTCATTGCACCTTCTCAGGACGATCCACGATAGATCTGCCCTTCGCTCCATATCCGCTCTTATTCCAAATCTTTTACGCCGTACGAACATACCACAGCACCTCTTCCCACGCCCCAAGTTAATCGGAAACGGAGAGCTCTTCACTCTCCTAACCAATGCTAATATCTACGGTCGTGAGCAACCACTGCGGATATTTGGTGACGCCCTACTTAACAACTCGACGCATCTTGAAATCAGAATCGCAATCAATTAAGCCTTCACCGATCAAAAAGGAAGCTTCGCCGACTTCGGTGATAACCACATTGACAAGATAACGCCGGCCGCCAGACAGCAATAGTATTCTCAGGTGGAGGGGCCATTCGCTACCGGACAATTCAGCACATTGTAGACACGGAGCGTCAGCGAAATATCCCACCAAGCTTCTCTGAATCTGAGCACCTTCGCCTTTTCTTAAGGAACAGATTAACCAGGGTTGGGTCTAGTCATCGTTCTTCTTCACAAGGCGGGCATCATCGTTGGCAGCCACAGTAGCATCAACATTAGGATGTCACCATCATGATGATCATCATCATATGTCAAAGCATCTATACTCTTCCGTAACACCATCAAATCCCAAGCTCTCTGTATAAGCGTCGGCGTTGGATCCAAACCCTAACTCACACCTTCGTGCAGCTTCCAGGAGCCCTGTCTTCAAGCTCCTCTTGTTTGATATCCGGTAACAGAGCCTACTCGTTCAATTTAGACGAGGTAAGATCTACTACTCCGCCAGGGGTTCTGACATTCCGCAGTTATGCTTACACGCCGACTTCGCTCTCGTCGTCAGTCGTTTCACTGGAGTCGACCACGCTGAAGGTGAGTTCTCATATCGCTCACACAATTATGGATTGGCTGATTTGATTATAGAGGTTCCCACTCGATGTTGGCGGCATATCGACATTTCCATCCGAGGAAAGAGGTGATCATTCTCTCGATTCTCACGATCAAAATTGCTGCGGAAAACGGAGAGTCTGCCCTTCCACCATAGCATCAGTCCCGTTGTTGGAAATTACGACTAAACTTGACGCTGATTACAGTGAGACATTCGACATCGCTACATTGAAAGAAATAGGAGTTTTGGGGTCCACAACCCGAAGTCGCACATCTATCGAATCACCACACCCACTCTTCAGAGGGAGACCCTCCACACGCCCCATCGAGGGTAAATTCGTAGAAAGATCTAGTAATGACAAAGCACCATCGAAAGATAAGCCACAAAGGCAAAAGTGACCAGGAGGGTCAAAAAGCCGTTCCTTTCCATGTTGACATAAAGGCTCATATTGAGAGGTGGTCACTTGTGATGCTCACCAATCCACCTGGGCAGCGACCACAAGCCATCCTCATCCAACCACATGAGCGCTCCATAGTACGCCAGCTCTTTGCGGACAGAGAATATGTTCCTGTTCACGATCCCAACCATTTTACCATTGACCAAGAAGGCATGACGACGCCGCATGGCTTTAGCGTCAAGGATCTAGGCATCGGTGGTTACTCTATCTACAACTTTGACATCCGAATACTTGAGGGAGGCGCACATTGTTATACCCATCTTTTATTCCCAACCGTCATGAAAAGGGCAAGAAACCAGAAGTAGCACCTCCAGATGGCTTGTTACTCGAGCCTTGGTTGGCTGCCAAGATCCGGCAAAGACTTTCTCCCCTTTGTGAACTCAGTAATCGGTAGTCTTTAGTCTTCGGATCGAACGGTTAAATTCTACCAGGACCCAGACAGATTGGGCATTCAGCCAAGGGCTGGAAACTCCTGGGGATCTCCTCGTCAACACCACAGGCTGATACAGGTTTTTCGACATTAGTCTCTGCTCTATATGCTTAAACGGATTTTCATTGCTGAAGGTTATTAGTTCAGTATACGGCTATCCCTAAGATAATTTTGTTTGAGATACTAGATGCCTCTAACTTTAGTCATATTGCAAGACATTTGCCTCAAATCTAGCCGTGTCTTCAACCTCCATGAGACAGTCCCCCCGCTCCCATATCTAGCTAAAACAGGCTTTTCGAGATCGGTATGCTCATGAAGATTTTCACTATACAAGTTTATCAGTTCAATATAGGGGCGGCCCCTAAGGGCAGGCAAGGCAAAATTGGCACCGGGACACATCTGAGCTGGCGCCTTTACGCTTATCCGTCCATCGTGATAACTCGACGGTAGCTTCTGGCGGCCGCCCATATCATTGGAACAGTACAAACTTGAACTGCCATGTCCTAGATTTATAGACTAATAAGTTTTGTCTGTCTTCTATTTTGACTTGATTACGGGGCGACCGTCGATACTTTCATCGCGTCACTCGAAGGATCACACGACTTATGGTGCCTTGCCTTGGGAGCTTATCTGTTCCAAGGCCGGCAAATTGTGTGGGGCGTGCGCGCGGCTTTGAATACCTAGGTACAACTCAAACTAAAAGTGAGAATCTGTTGCTTACCTAACATCTGCCTAAGCACCCAAGGTACTTCCAAGGTTCCTACTTGCTGCACGTTAGAGTTGCACATGTTAGCGGTTTCTGCCACAGCGTTTTACGGCAGTGGCAAGCCCTCGGCCACCTCTGTCTGCCTTGTACTTTGAAAACTCAAATATATAAGTATATAGATTCAGAGTCTTAGAAGCGCTCATGCTGTAGAGTAACAAGTGCAACCTCCCTGCAAGGCCATGTCAACCGCCGCGTACTCAGATTCGGCCGAGGCCAAAGAACTTTCTTTGGTTGGCAAGGTGGAGCTGAAAATCGCCCTGGCTGATACAGATGCAAAACTGTCCTCCATACTAGCGGTATACTCGGCGCCTCTGCTACTCAAGTTAGCATCTCAGCACGTTAAGGTCCGAAACAAGGTAGGGCAACATCTGCTTGGCAACTATATTAGCGACGCTTGAAGAGCGTTCTACGTACACGTTAAAAGTGCTCTTCAGCTGACTACTGCTGTGTTACGCTTGCCACAGGTCCTCTCTATATGTCAACATGTCAACAGTCGTATAAAATCACCGTAAGGTGCCCTGCTAGCAGATGTACCGTTGCTAAGTGCGTGACTGACACCTGAAATTTCAGAACCGTTCAACTTCCGGTATTCTCACTCTTGAAGCAATTCAAAGAACAAAAAACCCCGCTCATCCGACATTTCGACCTTATCTACATACAGCAGGGCGTTGGAAGACTACCGGTTTCCGAACGCGCTGAACTTCTTCCTATCCTCGTCGCGGGAATCGCGGCCGATTTCGAGCTTTCCAGCAGCCATGCTGCTATCTTATTCCACCTTCTGCTGAAGCTTCTCCGCGACTTCGCTTTTCCGCTTCGCGGAAGCAGAGAAGATTTGGACTTACGGACAAAGCTTGGCATGAATGATCAGGATGCGGATTTCCTAGCATTTTGGATTGGCAAGCTCGTCCTGTTGACCTCCGTCGGCTCGGCTATTATCACTTCCAGCGCACCGCCAAACCGGCCAGGTTTGAGCGCTGACGAGTACAACTTTCTGACATTGAACGGCAAGCCCGAGGTTTGGGACCCTAAAACAGCTTCTAGCTTGAGTCTACTAGATTCTAAAGTCCTTGCGATTAAATTTCTGTCGAGCGGTAGGGTGGTCGGTTCCGGTTCTTGGTTTCGAGAGTGAGACTAATTCTGTTTTAGGAGCATTCAACGATCAACAGCGTTTCCTGCCGGGGATAATTGCGAGTGCGGACACGAGCACACAAATAGCTGAACTGGGCGATGACATCCTGAAACACATTACACCAGCTGTGTTTCTGGAAGACCCTCATCTTATCAAAAGCTCATTTGACCTTTATCTGGGCAGGTAAGCGTCGCCTCAGCAGCGCAAGTGCCGTGCGGCAGGCATGGTATCGTTCGTACGATCAGGTATCAAATGCTAAGGAGAATACAGGCGGTGCCCTCCAGTGCGTCCGGCTTTGCAGATAAAGCTTCTGTCTCAGCTGGCGAGGTCTCTCATCAGTACGACCTTCACATCTGAGATAGTCGAGCTGGTTGAGAGCGGCATTGTAGCTGATGAAGGCCCGGAAACGGTAAATAGGGGCACTGTATCAGGGCGCCAAGCTTCCAAGTTACGTTCAGCCATCTTCCAATACGTCAACTTTACAGCACGCAATGGCTCTTCCGGCAATCTTAGGGAAATTGCACCAAAGCTGATCGCGCGATTGAGGGACTTCATAGAGCGTCAAGGATGGCCGACAATCAGCCACAATCAGCACTCGACGACTGAGGATCTGGCTCTGCGGGGCAGTGCCTATCAGCTTCTGGGGGTTCTTGCCAAGGCCGGTCCGCGGGAGGATATTTGCGAGCCCAGTTTGGATTTGCTGTCATGGCTTTTCAAATCTCTCAATGAAGACGGGTCCGGAGGCGACATCTTGCTGAGCGTCGAGGAATCACTTCATTCTCTACTGCATGCGTTTATGCTGCCACTCGAGCCGAAGGTAGAGAGAAGTACTCGAGAGCTGTTACTCCGCTACGCCGATCCTTCGCCGGACGTGGAGACTCTAGGACCAAACGCCATGGGATTGATTGCTCCCGGGGCCAACACCCACCGAACTCGCGTCATGGCATTACGATTCGCAAACCGCTGCTTACCCTACCATGATGTCGTCGCTCGATGGATTGACATCCTTGCCATAACCGATGGAGTGGCAGACGGCCAAGATCTGATTGAGGAGGGCCGGAAAGGACTGCATCCTCATTGGTGTCGCCTCCTCAATACGTCCTTGCCGTCAAGCACGGCAGCTGAGCAACAATCGGACCGGTATGCGTTCCCGAGATTTGCGGAATTGATACAATACACTCTTCTACACCCGTGGAGTACAGCAGCGCAGTCAGAAAGCGGACAGCGAAGGCATGAAAAGATCCAGAAGTTTCGATCCGTGGCTGCGGGCTTTTGCCAAACAATTTTACTGAACGAGGCTCTACGCGCCAACGGGATAGTCATTGACATCGACATAGACTGGGAACATAGATTGGAGGCCGCCGTAGCATCCATTGAGCAGTCTCGTAATGCCATTCGGGGCTATTTCAGGACCAGGCTGCAAGATCCGCATTCTCCAGACGCGGTAGCTCTCCGTATCTTGATGGTCGCAGGCTTTGAGCTGCTTATCGGCAGCCAAGGCAGAGATGAGGAGCGCTCCATCTTCATGCAATTGTGCTCCTTAAGTCCGGATGAACTTGTGTCTGAGGTCGCACCACGTTTCAGTGCTTTGGAGCACATCCTGATGAGCAACAACCACGACTCGCAACTCATTGCAGCACAAGCCTTCGGCGTGCTTGCCTCCCATCCCAATTGCTCTGCAACTCTAATTCAACCAGCTATAGAGGGTTTAATGCGAAGAGCGGGGTCGTGGAAAGGAGCTGTAGGTGCGGATGTCAACAAAGTCAATGGTGCTATCATGGGCATGGCATCTTTCATTAGTAGAGCGGCATACCGTGGCCGACGTGACGAAGTGGAAGCCGTCCTCAAGAACTTTCTTCGTCTAATCGTTGAGCTCCTGCAGGATTCGACCCACTTCCTAGAGGCCAGTTTGATGGGCTGGGGTGAACTCTGTAAATTCCTTGTGGTGACTCCAGAGATGATCTCGGAACATGCTACGTTAGATACGATCATCGATTGTATTGCGGGAAAGGCTCAGTCGGGCAATGAACTCGCCATACAAGTTCTGGGCCGTCTTGGCATGATTCTTGGTGAAGGCACAGGGGAGCTTGCTCGAGTACTAGAAAAGATCTACATGTTGCACGATCTCAGGCAAATGGAGGTCCAATTCACAGTTGGCGGAGCTTTGAGCTGTGTGGCGGCGGGATGGCAGAGTAAAGCTTTAGCGACCACTCTCGATATTGACGGACCTTGTCCTGCGAATCCAAAAAAGCCGGAGCTTCTTTTGGCAATCGTCAATCGGACGCTAGAAAATTTTCAATCACCCAAGCCAAGTCTGAAGAAGGTATGTCGTGATCTTTTTCTAATAAGAGTTTCTCGCTTCATGAACTGAGAAAAACGCGTAGGCCTCCCTGCTATGGCTGTCAAGTTTGGTCCAGTTCTGTGGACATCTTGATATAATGCAGCAACGGTTTCAAGCTTCTCACACGGCGTTCAAAGCCTGTCTAAATGATCGAGAGGAGTTTGTACAAGATGTTGCAATACATGGCATTCGACTTATCTATGAAAAGGCCGGCCCGCAGCTGAAGGATGAATTAGTCCGCGATGTCCTTGAGTCCTCCAAGAGTAACGCGACTCGAAGATCTATCGGTATGGCGGATGACACACAGCTGGCCGAACCGGGAACATTGACTACGAGTGAGGCATCGGCCAATATGTACACACATATCATGGCTTTGGCATCCGAGATGGGTAATCCGAGTCTTGCGTACCACTTTATGGCCCTGGCAAAGCCGGATCCGGTCTGGACGAGTCGTCTCTGGGTTGGCCGGTCTCTTGTCAATCCCATCTTCTCAGACCCCGGAGTCGGTAAGTTACTCCAAGACAACCCTAGTTTCTACGCCAAGCTTTACCGGTACCGCTTCTACCCAAGTCCGAAGGTTTCGACGGCGATGAAAAATATATGGGAAGCTCTCGTGAAGGATACCGCGAGTGTTCTTGGAACGTACTTTGAGTCCATTCTGGAGGACTCACTTCGCGACACCACCATCCTTGGAAAAGAATGGCGTCAAAGAGAAGCCGCGTGTAGGGCCATAGCTGATCTGATACAAATGAAGCCTTTGCATCGGGTAAGTCCAGGTATTCTGATAACGGACGCTGTGTGCTAATTTTATGTCCAGTGGCAAACGTACGTAGTCGGAATATTGACGAAGAGTCTCAAGCTTCTAGACGATACAAAAGAGTCCGTTCGAAGAGCAGCTGAGGACCTGGCAAGGGTTGCCACCGGCATTCTGACCCGTAATCTCGAAAGCGGCGTAAACGGTGCAGCGGAGAACGCAAATGCTTTTCTAAGGGATGTCTTCATTCTCTTACTATCAACGTCGGGCCTCGAATCCAGCGCTCAAGATATTCGAGCTTTCTCGCTCTCTACTTTACTTGACATCATCAAGAAGAGCAATCGCAGGTTTATACAACCCTTTATTGCAGAGATCGTGGAGCGCTTACTTGGACTCCTCAGTACTATGGAGCCAGAGATATTGAACTACTTGTACTTGAGCGCCCCCAGACACAATTTAAAGGGCGATCAAATCGACGAGATCCGTTTATCCAGCACACGGAGCAGTCCCATCATGGAGGCAATCGAACGGCTAATAGATATGCTCGATGAAAATTCAATGGCAGAGCTGAGTCAGCGGCTGGCCAATGCCATTCGTGCCGCGGTCGGCCTGCCCTCCAAAGTTGGTTGCAGTCGAGTACTAGTATCTCTTAGTACCCGTAGAGGTTTCTTGTTCCAGCCACATTCGGATGCATTCTTGAAACTGATCTTGAAATATGTTTCGGATCGGAATGACACAGTTTCTTCTTCTTACGCGACTGCCATCGGTTATGTGGCGAGACGAGCGTCGGATGGAGAGATCTTACATGTCATCGATTGGTGCAAACGCACCTATTTTTCGGATGAAGATCGCCACAAATACATTGCCGCTCAAGTAACGGAAGCAATGTCAAAATTCGCTACGGATCGATGTAGGGCTCTTGCCGGGAGTCTTTTACCGTTTGTCTTTCTCGCGAAGCATGATGACCAGGATCACGTCAGAGAGATTTTCGCACGAGTGTGGGACGAGCTTGCTAGCGGACAACGAGCAGTCTTCTTGCATCTTACGGAGATCCTGGGCTTAGCAAAGCAAAACTTAGAGTCCCCCCATTGGGACATAAGGCATTCTGCAGCCCGGTCTGTGGCGACACTGATCACCTCCATCACAGACTCGAGCGAATTCAGCCGAGCCAATGCTGAAAGCATCTGGCCCGCCCTAGAACTGGCCGTTGCAGGCAAGACCTGGGACGGTAAGGAAAAAATCCTGGAGTCCTTTGTTAGGTTCGTTGAGAAGGGGTCACTGTGGAAGCAGGATGCACAGGTTGCTGACAAGATTATCGACGTGAGTCTAACTCTGGTTCTGCCTCATGCTAGATGGTTCGCTTACGCAGCCATGCCCGTTCCAGATTATTGTACGAGAAGCACGGCGGCAGAATGAGAGATACCATCCACATGCTCTGCGTAGCATAGCTGCCATTGCCCTGATCCGAACAGACGTGGATATGAGCTCGACGGTCTCAGATATTGTAGGTCCAGTAGTAAGGGATGGCAGGAGGAGCGAGAACCATGCGATACATGCCTCGAAGGCGGGCAAGGTGTAGGCATACCCGTGGTGACATTGAAGATGACCGGAAAATGCTAACCTATGGCAGGGCGGATGATACCATAGCTGCGGCGATGAGTGCGCTGTACTCATCGATCAATGTTAAGCTTGCGGGGCAGAATCCTAGTAAGTCCCCTGCGTAACAGTCCCTCAGTACTCGCGACGTATCTTAAGTCCTTGAGGCGTACCTCAAGGCTAAGACAATTGATCTAAGCTTGATCGCTCCGGAGGCCAATGAAACCACGGCTGATAATAGTTCTGATCTCAGATTTTGTGCAGAGCATCCTAACAGTTGTGGACATGTCCATCGCTGCAAACGCTGTTCGTGCCCGAGACGTGAACCTTGCGACAATTTGTGGCGCCGAGATGCTGCTGAAAAGGCTGGGGACCGACGTAAATGGTGCGGTGTCTGACCGCAGCCATCTCGACACGCTTGGCAACATATTCCAGGATTTGCTTATTTTCGGGCCGATCATCATTGACGACCTTCCCGACACAATTTTGACGAAGTGGTCCGAGGCAGTGGTCACTCTGCTCAATTTCTTAATATCACACGGAGGGGAAGAGCTTCCATCAGCACTGCGACTCCGGAGCGAGCTAGATCGGCTTGGAGCCAATGCAACGTCCCTGATTCGAGGTGTTCTCGACCGGGCGAGGCTTCCACGCCCCAATTAGTGCAGCAAATTTCCAATGCGGTGGATCGGGTTGCCCAACCCACCACAGGTGGACGGTTTATTGGTTCCACTTGCAGGGGATGCCATGCTGCCGGGGGTGCATGCACACGTGGCACACGTGGCCAGTGCCAGTAATGGTGCCGAGGAGTACTGTACCCAGAGACGTCAAACTCCTGCACCCATCGGCGCAGATTTGTAATATTACCTACCTCACTCCCTCCAAGCTTCCACCATACGTTTGTGCGTCATGTTTAAGAGACATGACCGGTTGTCACCTCCTGACAGCTGGAGAGGCCTAACATGTCCGTAGAGTGGCCAGGTGGTAACCACTAGCTCAGCGTTGTGTGTGGAGTTTGTAACGCATCAACACTGTACCCGTGTACAATACTGGGGCGAGATTGCGTTGTACAACGACCTCGGCGTCTAACCTTCCGCTGAGTTGTCGAATGTCTGGATTGCTGGCCTGGTGAATCTAAGGTGATTTCTCGACACCTCAGGTTATTGCATATCCCCTCTCACTTAAGCAGCACCCGTAACGTCGGGGTTGTCTCACTCTCGAGCGAACCGATGATTCATTCTCGGTGTGCGCGAAAGATGACGGAGCTTTGTTGGAATCGCATAATCCGTGAGGGAAATCTCTGCATCAAAGTCTTGCAATTGTTAGCGCCTCGGTCCCCTCCAATTCCACCTGCACTGCATGAGACCCCTGGTACCCTTGGTCGGGTTCCGAGACGATATTCCAGGTATATTGACGAGCATATCCTGGTTTCCGCGTGCTCTCGCTTCCGTCGGTATGCTCAAAGGTCGGCACCAGGGAGCAAGGTATGCTACGTTAGTGTAGGTATGGTGACAGTGCAGGACATCCCCCGCATTTCCATGCTTCTAGCGTCCATGGGTTGACACGCACGTGGTAGAAGTTAGATACGCCATTTACTACGCCCTGCCGCATGGTCTGAAACACTCACAAGCGCCCACAACCAGATCTCTGGCCTTCCTCCGTAGTTGGGAACGCCTACCCGTGGTTGAGTCGGTGCCCACCCGCGTTTTTGGAGCATGACTCTGGTCAGGCCAGGCCCATCCACGCTCATCTCGGGCTTCTCTGGGGACATTGCTAGGCGCAACAGGCGCCACAAAGAAGTAGAACTTGGTTACGTCTTGCCAGTACTTACTATCTACCTGCGGCTTATTATCCAAGGTTAGCAGGCATTTCTGTGAATTAATCCTTGCCCACTAGCCGCAGTTGTCGTCCCACTGAGGCTTGGAGCTGGGTCGGTAGAGTTCGCTTGGCATTTGACTATGCCCTGTTCACTTGGTGACATTATTGGGGCGCACCTCGTAAGGTATCTGCTCCGTACGGAGTAGACATTTAACGACATGATGCTCAGGCTGCATTTTGATATGCCGGTCCGCATCCGCAAAACACCTCTACAGCTAGCTCTGCACGCTAGCGAGTAGCAAAAATCACCTCCACGTGGAGCCCTTGCAGCACCTGCTAGGAAGTTTATCAGAAACGGCTCACTTTCATGCCTCCATCGAGTCACTGCCGCACCATCTCGTCTGCTTCTCGGCGTAAATTAGAATCATGCTTCCGCTCGGCGTCGCCGACAGGGTCCCGGAGCCCAACTTATGTGTCTCATGTTACTTTCCTCGCCGTTTCTTTCCTGGATGCTCCTAGGATGCCCGTCATCATCGTCCTGCCGGCAACCACGGACTCCACAATGATATCTCATCCCCCTAACGGGAGGAAGGGGGTGTATATCCCTACTCTTGCGCTGGTACCTCCTTGGAGGCAGTTGATCGGCTGCTGTATCTGAAGCCTATGACGGCGCATTGCATCTCGTCCCCTGTGGGACTCTCTGTGGGTTCTTTAGACACATCGATCTTGCGGCCACGATTACCATCTACCCTTTAGCTGCTGTATAGCGATTCTTATGATACTCTCCGCCGAGCTGTCGCCCTTAAGGAACCCTCCCAACACCGCTTGAGATCCGCTTCTCTGTTTCGTGAAGACCTGGTTGGCTCAGCCTGGCATTTTTCAACTAAAATCCGCATCGTGCTCCTCGACAAAGTGTCCTTCCTCAACATACTAATGCCTTCATGCATACCCGATGCAAAGGAAGAGTTCCGAGTCTCCCTCGAGGAAAAGCGGCTTACCTGCGATAGCACCAAAGAGGCACCGTAGCAGCACGGCAGCTACATTGCCGCGGGAAGCCGCCACCGCCGTGTTGTCAGACGCACCAAGATCACGTCTGCCCCCACGCTCAAGGGCTGGATGCTGGTTGGTAGGCCCTAAGATGCTCTGCAGCGCGAAACCACCTGACGGGTCCTAGGACATGTAGGGCTCGCAAAGTTAAATGCGATGAAGGACGCCCATCTTGCCTGAATTGTGCAAGATTAGGCCACGAATGTGATTATGGCCCTCGCGTCGCCTGGAGAAATGATACGCAAAGAGTTATGGAGAGAATGCGCGAGGTGACACCCACGGGAAGCGGTGTTTGGGACAGTAAGTAAACTTTCTCCACCTCCTCTTGCTACGAGTCCTGTCCCTCCTGCTGCTGCTGCCGACTTTCGCCCCGATGTGCTGCTTGTCTCACCAACAAGTACCTGGCCTCGAGACACTGAGAGTAGCAGTTTGGAGATGTAGAAGATCTCTGATCTTGCATCGACTTGTGACCATGGACACACAACAGAAATCGTGACGGTCCCGTAGTACAGCTAACCTCGCGCAGCTTCGTTGATGTCAGAACCAATCATCGGCTCAATGTCGCGATCAGAAGATTCCTTACCGCCATTCGCAACTTTGACAACCGACGAAGAAAGAGAGCGAAAGGCCGAGCTGACAACACCGGGGACATACCATGTTGTCGTCAACCCTGACAGCTTCTCCGGCCTACCGGAGTACAGAAGTGGCACTCCCTTAAGGCCTGGAACCGCAGAACACAGAACAACCGGAGTATCTCGAGTCGCACCAGCAGCTGCAGAAGGTGTGACTGATCCCAATATCATTATCTTGAGACGATTTGAGGATATTCCAGGGCGGCTAGAAGCACAAGCATCAGCAGATGTACGGGAGTTACGACACGTTCAACCTGAGAGTACTGCGGAAGCTGTGCCTATCTCGGCTGCTGCAAGAGAATCTTCAAGCTCCAATACCTTGCCTTCACATCCTCAGTGGGTGACAGGGAGCATCCGTCCCAGATTCCAGGACGAGCGCCTAATTGCTCACTTTGGGGACTTCATCTGGCCCCAATTGGCGCAGCTAGGTACCGACGACCGCGACCATGGCTTAGCTATGTTTGAGGAAGAAGCATTCAGATTCGCCCCCGTGAGTACTTTTCCTTCCAAGGAATAGAGAAAATCGTACGCTGCATTCCGACATGGTCGCATCATTCTCATATCTCCGAATTTTGGAGTCCTAATGATTGGTTATGAAGTTGTTGGTGCATCCCGCTGAGCTGCATCTTATGCTGACATGGCGTCTCATTACTTCATTACAAGTGGGCAAGCACACCTTTGATGCTGAGTAGTCGCTCTAATCAGCCCATGTGCCCTGTGACGCAAGACTTTTCAGCCTAGTCCGTTATACTGATTTGTATTCAGCTGTACCACGCAATATGCGCCGTTACGGCCCTCAACCTGGCTTGCCAAGGACAGTCGCAGCCATTAGACGCGTTGCAGCATTACCAACACGCTTTACTGCTCCTCCGATCTGCTAGCAACCTCGCCATAGACGGTTTTTTCTTCTGCCATTTCTTGCTTCTGGTGTACGAGGTATTTTCCCCGCCTGTGCTCGTACGATTTACTGGTCTAATATGATGCTCAGGTCGCCGCTGGGGAACACTGGGGATCGAGTATGTGGTCTCAGCATCTCACTCAGCTTCTCGGCACCGTCCTTGCAAGACACGAAATGCTCTCCGCGGAACCGTACCCTTTCCTTGTGTGGTGGATAGCCCAAATAGACATACACGCACTTCTGACGGGCAACGGTAGTGGCGAATTCGTGAAAGTTGTTTTACAGAATAACCTACTACCCGATGCTCGTGACCTCCTGCCCTCGATACAGAGCATACGGTCCAGCGAGTACTGTGCGGAAGAGCAAGATAACTTCTTTGCCGTTCTCGAGCTGCTACGGAGCCTCGCCATCGCGGCTGCACGGATAGGGGAACTCAGCAGGGAAGTCAGGTTGGAGGCTACCCAGGCTTCGGCCAGATCCACACCAGCTTTCACCTTCGTACGGCGGACGCAACTGCTTCACATACAAGAAGATCTGCGGAGAATGTGGACGGCTCGAAACACGGCCTGGGTTGCTGGGCACGCCGTCATGCCCACTCGTAGTCTTCCCGAACAAGTACAAGCCGCCGTGGAGCAGGTATGTAATGTGGCCTGGCTGCATCCATCCAAACCGTTGACGCTGGGCACTCACAGGCTCATTCTCTTTACCACGCTTGTCTGCTCTTCTCACATACTAGCATATGGCCACGACCACACAGCGACATAAGTGTTTCTGATCAAGAAGTAATAGAAGACCACGTCTCTGAAATTCTCCATCTTGCCCGCCAAGTTGTTCAACATCACCATTTTGAGCGAAGATTTATCGTTTTCCCTGTGTTTATGGCGGGGTACGCGTCAGAGAACGCTATATCTAAAGCGCAGGCGCTAGAACTTTTGATTGCTATGCAGCGCGGGGAAATTGGGAAAAACACAACGACAGTGACACGATTGCTACGAAAGATCTACGATCTGCAAAATGAGAATCTAATGGGATATGGACATCATATACACGTTGACTGGGTAGCAACTATGAAACAGGATGGTGTGAATGTGGTCTGCTTCGGTCTATGAGCTCTCATCGGCGTCTTGGGTTCCTATAGAAGGGTACATGAAGGTCGGGCTGCAGGATTTTCACTATATAGACGGTGTATGGACGGCGAGGTTTGGTAACAACCTTAGTACCTGACTGTGAGTACATTAACGTCATGTAAGCCGTTCTGGGTGTGAAACTCGATGTGCTTGCGGGCATGGTCTCGGTTGAACCGTCAGGCAAGGCATCATTAGTAATGGGACACTTTATTCATCCATCGTGGATACGATCAATGTCTCTGGCGGACGCCCGTATCTTTACAATGATACGAACTGAAGCTATCTCGACGTAGAACAGTGTATTCATGAGTTGCCTGCCACATTCTGCACTGTGTTACGAGGAGACCGTCAGTACTTTCATCGCATTGCAGACAGTGCGTCCCACGACTTATGATGCCTTGCCTGCGGTGCAGGTCTGCAAGTCGTTTTCACGTGCACTCTGCGTAGTGACGTCGGTACGCCGGGGTTTGCCGCATCTCAATGTTCCGACCTCAGTTCCCTTTGGGAAGTGAAACACTGTTTGTGAAATCCTTATTACTACCTACCTAAGTAGGTACATCCTGCACTCCCAAGGAAACCGCTCCTACTCACTGCCTATCTAGGTACCAAAGGAGAAGCTGGTCCTATCAACATCTCCACATCCCTGCGTACAACGTCACAAAGGCCCTTTACGGCACCAGAAGAGCGTGCAAATATCTACAATAGGAATGTGCAGTTGATCAGGCAAACGGAACCAAGATCACACGACACAAAAGTGCGACCGGGTGGGTCGTCCTTGCGGGAGTTACGGCGCATCTTCTCCTGGCAATTCGCAGTAGATCTGCCCGAAACTTGTTTAGAAGTCTTGGCACGCTTGGGTAGATCGAGAACAGAGTTACGTGAGCACAGTAGCAGGCTGTCTCAGCATAACTCAGAGTCGCGAAGATGGATGAACTCGTCGCCAACTTTGTGGCAATCACGTCGGCGGACCCTCGGAAAGCGGCCCAATATCTCAATGTCACGGACGGCAACCTCGAGCAGGCTGTTGGCCTTTATTTCGAAAGCGGTGGGGTAGACATGGGAGGGTCATCAAGTGCAGCATCAGCAGCGACGGTCGAGTCGACGCCTCACAACCCTGCCACACTGGATCAAGCCCGTTCGGCGAGGTACAGAGAAGACGAAGGCGGGTACATCCATGTCGACTCCGACGATGAGGCTGGCAGCGACGTGGTTGCGAGGACCGGTAGGAGAACATCGTTAGCGCCAGAGACAAGGACAGCGGATGCACAGGCAGGACATTTCACAGACTTGTCGGCCAGTGCAGAAGACGATGAGGCTATGGCACGGCGGCTTCAAGAAGAGATGTACGCTGCAGGAGAGCAAGAATCTGCTATACGAGCGCCCATGGCTCGAACTAGGGAAACGCTGGTTGGTAGACCAGCAGCAAGCTTTGGGGATATAGGAGAGGATGTTGATGCTGCCATATCTGCTCAGCTCGCAGCTAGACATCGAGTCAGTCGGCATAGTGAGTATCAGTTGAGGAGACCTTCAGCAGCATAAGCTGACCCTACTAGCACGACCAGGTATATTCAATCAGACTCCGTCGGTTTGGGAAGATCGAGAAGACGATGCGGCCTCCCGTCACCGTATGCTAGCGCAAGCTACGGCTGGTGCTTCAAATGTGTCCAACAAATCCAACATGCTTGCCGAAATGTACCGCCCACCATTCGAGCTCATAACACGACTTCGATGGGACGACGCGAGAGAGAAGGGAAAGTCTGAGGAGAAATGGCTGCTCGTCAATGTGCAAGATCCAGCCATCTTTGACTGTCAAGTGCTTAACCGAGATATTTGGAAAAACCCGCAGATCATAGAGACAATTCGGGAAAACTTCATATTCATGCAATATTCCAAGGACGACCCCCAGGGCAGCAGTTATGTGCAGTATTACTTTCCGAACCGCGAAAGCCAGGACGCATACCCTCACATTGCGATTGTAGATCCACGAACAGGAGAGCAGGTCAAGGTGTGGTCCGGTCCACCTGTACCGAAACCAGTCGACTTCCTCACACAGCTCCACGAATTCTTAGACCGGTATAGTCTAAGGGTCGATGCGAAAAACCCAATAGCGAAGCGTAAGCCGGAGCGAATTCCTGAGTTGGACATCAACAGAATGACGGAGGAAGAAATGCTCGAGGTGGCGATGCAGAACAGCCTTGAAAATAATAGGAGACCCAGAGGGCCAGACCCAGACGATTTGACAAGATCAGCAGAAGATATTAGCAGGGGCAAAGGCACGAGATCCCACAATGAAGAGTCGGAGGAGATCGACACGGAAATGCAAGGCTCAAACGGCGTCAGAGCCGCGACCCGTTTCTCGCAGATATCAGCATCGAATCCCCATGTCGAACCCGCGACAGATCCGGCGAAGACGACGCGCATACAATTCAAATACTCTGGAGGTCGGCAGGTGCGGAGATTCTCCCTATCAGATCCGGTCAGACGTATCTACGAGTGGCTAAAAGCGGCGCCTTTGGAAGGAAAGGAAGGGGTGGACTTTGAGCTCGTCTTCATGGGCAGGAACCTCCTCGATATGGTCGACAGCACCATAGAGCAGGCCGGTTTGAAGAATGGCACGGTTATGGTCGAGTTTTTGGAGGATTAATATTGCAGCCATCGCATGAATGCATCAGCCAGGGGTTGTTGCAGGTTGCTACTTTGTCATATGCGCAGAGGATTTCAAACAATAGATGGGTTGCAGAGCTCACGGAACAGTTGCTTGCACATCTACGGCGTAGGTATCCAATAGCTGCAATGCCGGCGATAGCAGAAATTGCGAACTGCTAGGGCCAGCATAACCTTTTCAGCATGGCCGTGTTGCCTTTTCACTTAGCGTTCAAGAATGTAAGTCAAAGGCATATCCTCTGCGTGAGTCTTGACCTTGACATATCGACGGTGGCGTGAGCATTCTCCATTCGGTGAGACGAACTCGGGCTTGGTCTAACACCGAGGCCCTTAGCTCTGACAGAAAACAATGTAACATGTGCTGCTTCAAGAAAGTCAAACGGTGTACTACATCTACATGTATCGAACCCTAGCTGTCTCACCGGTCAGTGCTATGTGATGTTATGGTAGGTCATGCGTATACACCGCTTTGTGAAACTTCGATGTGATGAGCAGTTGCCTCGAGCGAATCATTTCGAAGGATTGGCTTTGCTCCATGTTTATCCGCGACCAACAACTTCAACAACGACCGCTCATACAGTGCTTCATGTACACAACTGGCACACAACCCGCTAATACCGCGCTTTCCGATTAATAGAATTGGCGTCTCTGGCTAAGATCTCGGTGCTAACGGCCCTCTGGCAATCGACCGTGGAGGGTTTCTGTCAATCCACACCGTGAAAGGATTTCCTGGAGACGCCGCGCCTTCCCCATCCACAACCCTCCTTTCCCATACCCAAACCTCGTACACGATACAGTCGGACCACCAAGTACTAGATATAATCTATAGGTCACGGAACATTTGTAACGGCTCCGATAGCTAAAACAAATTGGAGCATGCCGCCCTCAAGAGCGTGAGCGCGTTCGCTTAAGACGCGCTTCCTCCGAGTGCTATCCAGGCCTTACTTTCACTTTGGCACCTATGAACCTCCGAACAACAGTTCTTTCGCCTTCAGCAATCGGATCTAGAATTGTTCGATTACACTCTCTGCAAGAACAGCCATTTCTCCCAATCCGCCCACCGTCAGCGTCTCCCCTTGGTGTTCCCGATCGAATTGTCTTCCGCCGCCATTCCTCATCCCTTCGTTAATCCCGGTGACTTAGCGACGTAATCAACCAACGGAACTCCACATTGCTTTGGTGGAAACCAGGTATTCTGGTGGCCGCGAACGGGGCGAACGGCCCAAAGGCTTCGGATTCGACGACGGTGACGAAGATATGGCGCTTTCAAACGGGACGATGCAAGAAGGAACGGTGGATCCAGAAACGATATACACCAGGCAGAATTGCATCGGGGGTGGTAGCTTTGGCAAAGTCTACAAGGGAGTGGACAAGCGGACAGGTCAGTCTGTCGCGATCAAAATCATCGACGTTGAGAACGCAGAAGACGAAGTGGACGACATAATACAGGAGATATCCATACTTTCGGAACTTAACTCGCCTTACGTGACGAAGTACTACGGCTCATATCTTAAGG
This sequence comes from Lichenothelia convexa, assembly GCA_021030975.1. Lineage (NCBI taxonomy): Eukaryota > Fungi > Ascomycota > Dothideomycetes > Lichenotheliales > Lichenotheliaceae > Lichenothelia > Lichenothelia convexa. The sequence goes on from JAGFMK010000222.1 coordinate 48,052, forward strand.
GTTCCGATTTGTGGATTATCATGGAGTTTTGCTCAGGAGGAAGCTGCAATGACTTGATGAAGCCTGGGCTGATCCCGGAAGACTACATCACAATCATCATCAGAGAACTACTCATGGGTCTGGAGTATCTGCACGGAGACAAGAAGCTGCATCGAGACATCAAAGGTAAAGGCAGTCCTCCGGTGCGACTCAAGAGCTTGTCATGATAACTCAACTGCCTTATAGCTGCGAACATTCTTTTGGGTGCCAATGGTCAGGTTAAACTGGCAGACTTTGGGGTTTCTGGACAGCTCTCCGCGACAATGACGAAGAAAAACACCTTTGTGGGTACTCCCTTCTGGATGGCCCCAGAGGTCATCAAACAGTCGGGATACGACCACAAGGCGGATATATGGTCACTAGGCATCACCGCACTCGAGTTGGCACACGGAGAACCTCCGTATTCTGACATACACCCTATGAAAGTGTTGTTCCTCATTCCGAAGAATCCTCCGCCGACCCTTGAGGGCAACTTTAGCAAGACATTCAAGGATTTTGTTGAATCGTGTCTCAAACGCGATCCGCGAGAAAGGCCGTCTGCTAAGGAGCTGCTCCGACACCCTTTTGTAAGGCGTGCAAAGAAGACCACATACCTCACAGAGCTCATAGAACGATATGAGCGGTGGCAGGCAAGGCGCAGCAATAGAAGCTCGGACGACGAAGCTGATGCGACCGAGGATGATGTCCATAGGAGAAGTTCTGACGACGAAGACTTATGGGACTTTGGAACCGTCAGGCCAATGCATACAAGGGGACAAGGTCTTAGACCCATGAACGACGCAGCTGCCAATTCGCGGATGTGGCTCAGTTCTAGTAGCTCTGCTGCCAATGGAGACTCGCGGTTGCCGCTGGATGGCCGTGAGAACGGCCCTCAAGTACCTTCGAAGATCGGATTTCAGACAGTAAAGCCAAGTAGTACTCCAGTTGTCGCCTCTTCCCCGAAGCCTCCGTCTTCTCCGCAGCGACCACCACCTCCAGTACCAACGGCCTTCTCTCCAAGTATGGCTGCAAGAGTCCCTCTACCGCCGTCGCCAGCAAAACCAGCCAATAATCGAGGACACGCTGGGCAGCCTACTAGTTCTGTGCCATCGACTACGTCGTCGCCATGGTTGGACCCTGCCATTAGCTCTCATCGAAGGGAGCCGCTAACGCGATTGCCGTTGAAGGAACTTAAGGAACTGACTCTCGAGCCCGCCCCAAAGCCCATCACGGCCGTACCTCCTACTCGCTCTCATAGTTCCGACCTGTCGTCCTTTAAAGTCCCTCCAATACCGCCTTTTGGCGGACAATCGAAAGCACAAACGCCAAGTCAATCGCGAAGCGAGACCGAGAAGCCGCTACCCTCAATCACACAAAAGCGTCCACCGGTTGCGGTACTGCCTAGTTCGAACGCCGCCTCCAGCACGGGAATGCCGCAGCGCCGCACGTCAGCCAGTTCTACAAGGTCCAGTGGCTCAAGCATCTCCTCCCGTTCTCCACCTCCTGCGGACGAGATCACTGCGCTCACCGGCGTCATGCTTCCTGCCCTGGAGGCAGCGTTGCATCGCCGAGCCTACAGTCTCCAGCAGGCGCAAAAAGCCGACCTGCAAAGACAGCCTGAGCTAGCGTCCCAAACTGCGTGGCAAGAGTTGAATGTTCGGCGGGCAGAAGCGCAAGAACAGGTCCGACGGCTCGTGTATCGCGCGGCGAGGTGCTTCAAAGAGATCGATCTTTGGGACGGGCGGGAACGGGTG
>JAGFMK010000223.1:0-49629 GCA_021030975.1 Lichenothelia convexa
GCTGCTGCTTCCGCAGCCTCCTGATTCCACTCGTTTTCGATAGTTTAGATAGATCAATCAACAGCACTTCTTCTACTCAGCACCTAATATAACGGCCAGATTGGCTGACACTATACTATCACTGTCCCAAACCACCACCTTCTCCGCTTCCTCCCTCAGCCCTATCCAAATGGTTTGAAACCATTTGCAAACTGTTTGAACCGATTGGATGATTCAAACCAGTTCAAACCGTTCAAACCGATTGCAAACAGCCCAATCCACGCTTTCTTATTGTTCAATCAATCAATCCATGAGGTCACGGATTGATTTGTTTGCCAATCGACCACGCTGTAATATAATAATAATAATATTGCCATATAAGATTGCCTTTCAACTTTAAAAAAGATTTCTCTGCGGTTCCACGAGTCCAAGTGGACTGGAGCTCGCCCGAATCTCACATTCCGAATGCGAGACAAAGCATGCCTCTTTGATCGCCAGTCAGATCGCGTTGCAACGCTTGGCGCTATTGATGAAGGCACTGAGGGCTCTCCGGTAGATTTTCCTTGGGGTCTGGTACGAAGCAAAACGCGCGGAGTCGACGCAGGCAGAGGTCGGCGTTGATCTCGAGCTTGAGCTTCACATGCGCGATGGAATGGCGAAAGACAATCTCAGGAAACTAAAGATTCTATTTCCATGAGAACCCTATTACAAAAGAAGATGTTATAAATGAACGTCGAAAAGCTCATCAGTGGGACGACGACATCGTGCATTTGGAAGAGTGACAGTCGCAGTCGACCGATGTCTCCATAGATCGGGTAGCTTGGAGAAGTGGGCTAAACTACGACGTGCGACACGACTGGCAGTGAAATTCAAGCTCATTTCCACCTAAGAGGCTAGTTTCACGCTTAAGGGCCCAGGTACTATTCAAAAGATGTGTAGCAGAATAACTTATAGCAAGCATAAATACAGGAGCTTGATTTCTTGCTTCCCAGCGTGCCTGAGTAATCATGATTCGAGCGCTGGAATCCTGAAAAAGCATTGCTGTTCACATTGTACACCTGCGGTCCTTTCCAGCGCTGTCACGTTGAGGTGATCAGCTCGTTCCAGCCTGTGTTGAAGCAGATGTGCGACTCCTAAACTAATAGCACTGGCAGAACCTATTCCCAGTTGAGGGATCGAGATTATAGATGCAAAAGCCTGACTCTGAGGTGCACTATGCCGAAGAATTGGTAAGTACATATGCAGCTATTGTTCACTTGGACATTGTTCGTACCGGGAACGCTTGGGCACAGAGGCAAGAGTCTAATGGGCCGCCCGGAGTGTACTGGAAGTAGCAGTACTGATCAGAGAGATGGCACGTCTAAACGGTATATTAGCAATAATGCAGCGCCGCATTGGAACACGAAGGGGGTGCAAATAAGCTCACCCCTGCGAAGCTATCTCCTAGGGCAGTCCCAAGCATCGTGAGCAAAGCAAGCGAATTGAGGATATGCATTTCGGCTTGACGGCTTGTTCAGAATTTGAAAGAAGTTCGAGTCGTATGCACTGTGTAGAATTATGTTTGGAGTTGTTGGTGATAACCTAGAAGTCTTGCCATTGTTCCGTTGAGGAGGACGTTATTTATATAGATGGACGGCTCCTGACCTCGCGAACAGAGATCAAGAGACTGGGGATCATAATCTACTCAGAGTTAGTCAAGGGAGGAGACTCTTGGACTGCAAGTGACTGTGTGCACTGTAGAGACATCAGATTCTGAAGTGCGTGCGTAGTAGTGGAGTCTCATTTGAAGAGTAGCAGAATAGTTTTAGTGGTCCCAAACACTCAAGACCAACTCTCGGTATACTCAGTTACAGTCATCAGGAGCTACCAAGGTGTCTGCCGACAAGGTATAGCAACGTCGTCCTACACATATTACGAGTCACAGGCAACATTGCGCGGCACAAGCAAGACCTCCAAATGGTGATCATCGCTCAGATATTCAATACTGCACAGTTAGTACCCCACTGTTTCACCTCGTAAAGAAGTGGTACGATTTGACTAATCACTGACTCGTCTGTTATTCCGGCTGTACAGTCATCGGCCCCTTACGGGCTGAAAGGATGGCGCAACCGGGCACTACTCGCTCCTCGGATGTTTCACTGGAGACATTCAAATGCCAGCAACTATTCAGAAAGGCCTTAGATTGACATCCTTAGTCATGGTAAATGCACAACGACTCACGAGCCGCTCCTGATATCACAATTTTAGAAGAGTACCACGTATACAAATGCTTGAGCATCACGGTACCGTCCAGTAATACCATCCTTCAAACATGACTGCTATCTCATTGAGTAGGCAGCTCGAGGTACAAAAGGGTGCTCCTCGCTGCTCATTGTGCTTCTCCTTTACTCTCATCAGTACCCTCAAAGCTTTAGGAAACAATTCTCCAACTTCAAAAATTTCCTCAAAATACCTCTCGAATAACCGCTTCAAAGCCGCAATATGAAGTCCTCCGCCATTTTCCTTACCTTGCTAGCTTTAGCCGGCGCCGCTCTTGCCCAGACAGGCTGCTACAACAGGTAAGTGAACCGAAGTTGTATGCTATTACTGCAGACTTGTGATGCTGATTGCCATATCAGAGCCGATCCCCACTTTTTCGTCGGGAACTTCTGCCAGTGTGCATCCGATGGTTTGTGCTATGCTAGGAACCCGACCACCGCTTGCAGCCCTCCAGGCCCAAAGCTTCCGTATTGTCCGTAGTGAGAGCGGAGGATCTCAAAGCGGGATCGGCCGTCTTGCCGACTTGCTTTGCTTCCATTGATGCGATGGGGGGACAATGACTATGTGTTTTCCATTAGGATCTTTCAACAACTTTCTCTTGGAGGCCTTAGTGCGGGGGGGGAGCAGAACGCTGGGCAAGGTTTTGTGTGCGCCTCAACGCGGATGGATATGGTAACAGAGTGGGACGAAGTGTGTATTCTAGCAGACTCACGTACTTTAGAGTTCGCAGAATATGCAGCCAAATAATCGTTTCCGAGCTCTCTAAACATACTTTGCATGATTAATAAGCCATTTGGTCCCCGTGTTTTTCGTGATCGGAAGCATTGAGAATGCGTGGTATGTGTTCATGCCAAGTTATGGGACACTTATTTCTCCTAACAGTAATGTAAATCAAGCCCTTGGGGATGCCTGTACAGCGGCGTGACACCCTTCTTAGAGAAAATCGGTTTCTGAACATACGAAGTGTACACTACTCTCCAAAGACCTGGGTACCGAAGAGGAAATCCCTAGGAGGTCGAAGACTAGGCTGCACGAAACATAGCCGTGGCTTTTTGCAACACCTTCGAATGCTTCAAAAACTCCGTTCATAGCGGTCACCGAAAGGACAACATCTAAATGAACGAAGCAGATCTGAATCCGAGTTTCGTACCAACTGGCTACCGCCTAAGACTTTCTCTGGCGTACCTAAATGTCTTAGGCGTCTACCTGCTACCAGAGTAATCTTGCGTCTTGGACGTTCAAATGCGATTCAAGGTCATGCCGGCGCCACCAAAATTCCAAGGCTCATTGTTTATCACCTCTTGAGTGCTCCCTTAGCCAATTCACAGCTAGACCTCCAAGGCCTTTTGCATCTTTAATACTCGCTATTTCGGATTTTGCGGTATGAGAAATTCCTGCATGACGAATCGCATAATTGCAATGCCCAGCAATCACAGAATTGTAGCGACGCACCTGCACTTTGGTATCAAGACAATATCGCCATCTCACTGCTCGGGAGAGCGCAGGGTTGAGACTGTGCAGATCCAGTTTGGCGGTCGAGGACCACCTGAAGGTTGCTCAGGTGCACTGCCCCTCACTCTGTAAAGGACTGTCGTCGGAAGTTAGGCCGTGCTGACGCACGGCATGCGGAGAAACACGCCTCCGGATAAGCCTAGAGCCAATCAACCAAGATCGGCTCCAGGGCCATATCGCGAAGGGTGGTCAGCTACAGAGGTATCAATGAGTCTGTCACTTCCCATCACAGGAGATGTGAGGTGCGAATTTGCAGCTATCAGCGGCCACGGCGGATAAGTGGATTAGGGTTATTCTTTAGCAGAAGTTAAGTGTCTGTTTCTGCATCATCGTTGTAAAACCCCAGCGGACGGCCATCTGGGCTAACGACTGAGGACAAGTAATGCACAAAACCCTTGTTCATGCAGTCGTTCTGTAAGAAAGTGGAGCGTAAGCTGCGGGGTAACTGTGAAACGTGCAAGAACATCGTAATGGGGCGATCACCAGAAGAATGAGCATAGCGTCCTGCAGTCAGAATGCAGTCAGCAAATGGTCGGCCTGATCCCGCGCGCTTATATAGAACCATAAAGTCCGCAGCGTCGAAATAATTCAGAGACATTAGACATATCTAGTCAATGAAGATGGCTTTGCTGAATACCGATGTCCTTCTCCTCAGCCTCTTGGCCTTTGTCGTCTATGTTGCAATCGGCGTCGTCTACCGATTGTATTTCAGTCCCATTGCCCACTTTCCTGGAAAACTTTTGGCTAGGGCGACCTTTTGGTATGAGTTCTACTGGGATGTGATCAGGCGCGGACAGTTAGTGGATACTATGGTTGAAGCAGAGCAGCTTGGCAGTAACATCAGCGCAGGTATACTTTTGAGATCGAGAAGATGCATGAGAAATACGGTTTGTCGCGACCGAACGATCGTCCTTGACTGGACTTACGCTCTCTGAAGGACCTATCGTCCGGATCAATCCATACGAGCTCCATATCAAGGACTCTTTTTTTTATGACACGGTCAACCCCTATGCGGCAGCAGGCCGGAGGGTTGAAAGATGGTCCTGGCAAGCGCAGATTTTCGGGAGTCCTACGGCAACATTCACGACTGTATGTTTGAAAAGAGACTGAGTGATCAACTTTATTAATGAAACTACCTGAAGGTCAATCACGAACTTCACCGGATGCGTCGCAATGGGCTCAATCCATTCTTCTCGAAGCGCGCCGTGAACGACCTCACACCTGTTATACGACATCATGTTAACAAGGCAGTATCCAGGCTGCGAAGACTCCAACACACTCACACACCTATAAATATTATCCATTTGTTTGCGTGCTTAGCAGCGGATGTCATCTCAGATTATGCATTTAGCAAACCCTATGACCTCCTGGATGCGGGAGACCTTTACCCAAAGTGGCATCCCGGCTGGATGAAACTCAGCGAGTTGGCTGCTACCTTCAAACAATTTCACTGGCTTTACCCACTCATGCAATGTTTCCCTGAGTGGTTAGTTTTGAAGACGCAGCCGGGCATGTTGCCGGTTGTCCGGTCGTGGGATGTATGGAGTATCCATCGTTGACCATTTACAACACTGAGCGCAGAGCTGATAGTTCTCTTTATAGGATACGCGCAGACGAATCTCATCGCTGAAGGTGGGGAAAGAGGACCGAGAGAAGGTGTCTAAGCATCGAACAATCTTCGAAGAACTTCTTGAGAGCGAGCACATTCCTGAGGCTGAAAAATCGATCGAACGTCTTGTGGATGAGAGTATGACCCTTATTGGGGCGGGAACCACGACTACCGCCGATATCCTCTCGACAACATCTTTTCATCTTATAAGCGACCCTTCCAAGGTGAAAAGGCTGCAAGGGGAGCTTCAGTCTGTCGGTCCCGCTCCTGAGTGGCAAGAACTTGAGAGGTTGCCCTATCTGGTACGCCCTGATAGTAAATCCTGGTATCTCAGGACAATGGTTCGAAGCTGACACCAAGCATAGGCAGCGGTGGTCAAGGAAGGATTGCGGGTAGCCTATCAACCATGCCACTTTCCTTGCCCAGGCTAACGTACGTATGCAGGTCGGATATGGTGCTAGTGGAAGAATGTCCAGAGTCTTTCCAGATGAGAGCCTAAAATACAAAGAGTGGACTATTCCGGCTAAGGTCAGTCACGCTTGACATGGTTCCTAGATGTAAAAGGCACGCACAAGGTGGCGCCTCAGGACATACCGCGTTAAGAGGACGCTGTCGGTCCCTTACTGTGATGTTGCCGGCGCATAGCAGCAGCGAAACAACATCGCTACTTCCCAGCGACAGACCTAGGGCGATGGCTAACCGCCTTCATCATTAGACCGTTGTAAGCATGAGCACCTACTTCATGCACAACGACGAGACCATTTTCCCAGAGCCGCGATCCTTCAAGCCTGAGAGATGGCTGGCTGACGACAAAGTCAATCTCGCAAACTACCTAACCAGCTTCGGGAGGGGTACCCGACAGTGTATAGGCATGCAGTGAGTTATTATTCAACTTCAGCTGCCATGAAGGTTTACCTAATTGAGTTTGCATGAAAAAGGCTTGCCTACGCCGAGCTTTACTTGACTCTGGCTGCGATATTCGCTCCCGGACAATTCAATCTTGAACTCTTCGAGACAGACATTACGGATGTTGAGATGCGTCACGATTTTGTCGTCCCAGCCCGAAGGCTTGACTCCAATGGTATCCGTGTTCTGGTAAATTGAACAACGTGTCTGGCGGGAGGGAAGGTTGAATCAGCCGTGAGAAAGAACTCCTCTCACAGTTTGACCTGACTCTGACAATGTTGAGCTTCGCATTGTTTCTAGCTGGCTGTGCTCGAGAGATGGTTTCATGCGGCGACACAGGGTTGAGGATTGTGAGCACTCGACTGCGAACGATGAAAGAGATCGACGAGGATTGTTTATCAAATTGCCGCTTGCTTTTGCTCGTCTAATCTAATGATTGGGACGTTTACGAATCTGAATGCCGTACCTTAGTTCTGACTTGGTCGCGGTCATGCTTGTGAATCTAGCTTGACCTGCGTTCGACCCGTGTGCCAGGCAGCGCATCGTGAGTCGTGGGACACCTGTGCGTGCAATGTGATGAAGGTACTGACGGTCGCCTCGTACTACAATGTAGAATGGATGGCAGACAAACTCGATAATACATTGTTCGAGGTTAAGACAGTTTAAGTTCGTATTATTGTAATAGTACGGGCGTCCGCCAGAGGCTGTCAACGTATCACGACGGATGGATAAGTGTCCCAGTAGCAACGATGCCTTCCCTGGTGCGAAGCGCAATCAATGGTATATTCGCGGTGCAGGGCCCATTCCTTCATAAGCTGGAGGAGATGCTGCCGGTGATCCAAGACGAGCCCAGCGGTTACGACTCGAAGTACAGGGTGGGAGAAATGGAGGGCACTGCGTGAGAAGAGAGTATTGGCAGATATTGTCCACGTTGAGGGCCGAAAGACGGGGTTGAAGCAATCTAATGCGCGCGACTCGGTTTGGTAGTTTATAAGCATGGTAGCCAATGCTCAGCTTGCGGTTAAAGTTCTGCAACCCGGTTTCTCGTTCCATGGCAAGACGCGCTGTACCTCCGTTCGGATGATCGAGCGCAACATTGATTTCGGTCGTAGAATTCTCCTGTCGTGCTCTGAGTTCAATCCGAGTGACGGAGGCAGAGCCGATAATCAACATGGAATTGCCGCTACTGTGCGAGACGCATGGTACAGAGATCTGTCTCGAAGAATTCGAATACGAACTGTCAAACTCAGGGAATATTCTCTGAGTTTGAACTCAGAAGTAGGACTTCAAAGTCCGGGTTTTCGGACCTTGAACTCAGAAGGTTCGAACTCCTGTTTCGGACCTTGAACTCCGGGTTTCGGACCTTGAACTCAGAGAACTCCCTCTGAGTTTGAACTCAGATCTAGGACTTCAAACTCCGGGTTTTCGGACCTTGAACTCCGGGATATTCTCTGAGTTCGAACTCAGAAGTAGGACTTCAAACTCCAGGTTTTCGGACATTAAACTCAGGGAATCTTCTCTGAGGTCGAACTTAGAGATAGGACTTTAAACTTAGAAGTAGGACTTTAAACTTAGAAGTAGGACTTTGAACTTAGAAGTAGGACTATGAACTTAGAAGTAGGACTATGAACTTAGAAGTAGGACTTTGAACTTAGAAGTAGGACTATGAACTCAGAAGTAGGACTTTGAACTCGGAAGTAGGATTTGAACTCAGAAGAAGTAGGACTTCGAACTCGAGGAGTAGGAACAGCGAAGAATTCCAAAAGACCTAAATACACAGGCCTCACATAGAGAATCCACGAACATACGGCACCGGGGTCCTCGCGGGCTGACAAGAGTGGCGATTTTAGACAGCGTACATGGCAGAACTGGAGGCACAATACTGGTTGCCAATGTCATTGTCACGTCTAAATTCATTCGGAGAGCGTTATTTGATCCTTGATTTATAACAACGACCTTTCTTGCACTGCCACAGCCCCTTTCGGTCCAGCATAGTACCCTTAGAGTGCTGAAGATGCTTTGCCTGCAAAATCTGCGTTTTCGGAGCATAATGCCAGCCCTGGTGTGATCCAACTAAACGAAAATCTGGCCATGGTCGAGCTTCTTCCTAACCGCAATGGCAGCAAAGGGTACTGCCGGAATGCGTTCCTCTCCTGTCACCACTTGCGCATAGCCTTAGACCAGGGGCCGCGAAAGCTAACCATCTCGTGGGTAGTTGCGGTAAGAAAACGAATTGCATCAGCCGTCCCCAGAGTTGGAACAGCAAATTCTTGTGCAACTGGCTACAACCTGCAGATAATATACGATCGTTGCAGATCGATAACTCACCTGTACACCCGTTGAGCAATAGAGGCTGATGCAGGGTGGGTTAACGGCCCGCCCGTGTTCATCCTCGAGGGGAGCAGATCGACCGAAGCTCAAAGCTGTCCTGCACTGTTTGTTCCGTCCAGAATATGGGTGGAAATGGAAAATGATGTCGTGCCGGAACAAAGTGCGAGCGGCCCTGCATATGTGGTGCCTGGACTCCTTAAGCTCAACGCTGGGGCGCTCCCGGGCCACTCGATATCATGATGGTGACTAAAGTCCGTGTGGTACTCTAACGCCATGTTTTTATTGGGATGCCTCATGACAGGTTCCTCATGGAGGATTCCACCCTCCGGGTCTCGGAGGCCCAAACTGCGGTTTCAGATTCATCCCCGGTAGTGGTACTTCCACAGTCGTATCTCGCGGTGGTGTAGGCAATCCTGCTGGTCTCGGAGGCCTATACTGACCATTCCCACTCATCGTTCTCTGTGGCTCTCTCGTCCTCGTATCTAGCGGTGCAATGGTCAGCCCTCCGATTTTCTGCCAATCCAATCCCCATGTTATGGCCAGCTCCTCCATGCAATTTTCCATGTTATTCTTTATGTCGCGCAACTGGTCCGAGTGGTGGAGGTCCACTAGACGCAGTCTACCTCTTCTTGTCTCGAGATGGTGCCGGTTGTCGTAGTGAGGAATTGAATAGCGGGCCGAGTCGGTGTCGACGTGTGAGCCAGGTAATGATGAGGATGAACTGGAGGAGTAGGAGGATGAGGAGGAGGAAGCGGAGGAGGAAGAGGATTCTTGCGCTTCGTCCTGTTCGCTACTGACGGCGTAGACGGTGATCTGGTAGTAATGGAGAAGTGCGCGGATCTTCCCGGCTATGGGACACTCATTTTCAGCTTTACAGTGCAACCTGTACATCTTTTGACATAATATAAACTACATCTTCTTTATGAGCATTGACTTACGCTCATCCACCAATCCCTTAAACTCGCCAACGGTCTTCGGAAACCACGAATGAACCTTCCAAACCACCCATTCCCGTTTTGGATCCTCGTGCGCCGCAGTGACGGGTCTTATATGGTGGGCGAGTTTCCACACTCTACCGTTCCGCGCGATGGCTTCAGCATTCGCTAGCCGTTCGTCGAGGTTCTTTAGCCTGTAGCCCTGGCCGAGGTGTCCTTCCAGTATCTCGCGGGATTGGAGTTCGTTCTGGACAAGTTGTAGGATGTTGAGCCCCAGCGAAGTGCGGGAAGCGCTGGCTGCCATGGCGTTACAGGATTCTCCACAATGGGAACCCTATCGCGACAGCATAGCAGCACATGCATCGAATGAGAACTAACTGAATGATATTCAATCGACAGATACGAACATTGCCGGGAGCCCTTGAGCTTTGAGGCTGGCTTCCTGGGAATACCGGCCTGACGTCAAATTGTATCACTTACACGGCTTGCCAGCATAAAGAGTTCAGCAAACGGAAGCTCCGGATGCTATACGCAATAGGAGCGTACTTTTACGCTACTAAAATGAGATGCCATTCGGTTTTATTCTAGCCTCTCTAAAACTCCAGCAGCTAGCGTCTCGCCTTCGCTCCTTAATACCACCTTCCCACCAACATCCAACGGAACACCCTTGCCTTCCCCTTCAATCACAACTCTCACCCTCGCCACCTCTCCGGGCTTTATCACTTTGGGCTTTTTCCTGACCGTTTCGCCGGTGGTCTTATCCAAAACTGCCAACAGCTTCTCCACCCTGGCAGACTGATGTAACCTGCCCCGATGACAGTCCACCCAACCCGGAGTGACATGCTCGAATGCAAGTATCTTTGTGGTAAAGGCCTTCACATTCTTGATAGGGTTCGTTCTCGAACACAGCACATCGCCTTGACGTAAGTGTACGGGATCGATGTCGCTGAGGTGGAGGGTCGCTATCTGTCCTGCTACTGCCCAATCACGCGGTTCCTGATTCACCTCGATGGCTTTCACATGTGCTTCTTCCGCTGCAGGCATAGCCAACAACGTGTCGCCAACTTGAACACTGCCTTGCTCAAGGCGGCCAGAGACGGAGAGTGGATTCTGGACGCCCCCGCTAAAGATATCTGATATGGCAAGCCGAAAAGGTCGTGTGAGAGCGCGCTCCGCTGGCTTTGAGGCTTCGAGCTCGTCGACCAAGGTGTTGCCGGTGTACCACTGCGCACAATTATCACTCACTCTTGTGACGATATTTGCGCCAGTGAGTCCGGCACAAGCAACGAAGGCAATATTCTTGGATCGGAAGTTGGCATTTGTGAGAAAAGCCGACATTTGCTGTTTGATCTGGTTATATCTGTCTTCGGACCAGTTGACGGTGTCCATCTTGTTGACAGCAACGATCAGACGTTGTACACCCATGCTACGTACAAGAAGCGCATGCTCTTTAGTCTGACCGCGCAGTCCAGATTCGAAACTGTTGGTGCTGGCATCAATAACGAGTACTGCAAAGTCGGCTTGGCTCGCTCCGGCAATCATGTTCGGTATGAAGTCCCTGTGACCCGGTGCATCCAGAATCGTGAATCGCGTCTTTTCCGTTTCGAATTGGTTTGTCGCTATATCTACGGTGACCCCTCGCTCTCGCTCTTCGGAAGTTTGGTCCATCACCCAAGCCAGCGCGAACGAGGATTTACCCATGTGCTCGGCTTCTCTACGTAGTTTGTCAACGGATCTTTGGTCAATGACTTTAAGATCGTATAACAGGCGTCCCATAAGGGTGCTTTTGCCGTGGTCAACATGCCCTACATTTGTATCAATCGCTGAGTACTAAACATACAGCTGGCAGTTTATTGGCGGCACTCCGCATGAGTGAGTGGGGATCATCAATGTGTAAGCTTACCAATGACCACAAAGTTCGCAGCGCTTTTCTCATTTGATTTCTCAAACTCGCTTACAACGTCCAGTTGCTTACTCTTCGCCCTTGATTGTTCTTGAATGGTAGGCGAAGGTCCATCTTTGACGGCACTGTTGACACTGCTCTCTCCGTTCACCTGTTTGGTGGCTACTTTGTTCCCTTTTACACCTATAATGAATCAGTCCCGGCGTCGCCTTTATCCGGCTTGACTTTTGCTCGAACCTTTGGCCTGGGCGGTAGCAACAACATCATCTGGGCTGGGGCCTGAGAAAGCGTTAGTTTTGGGCAAGACTTGCGAATACAGATACGGTATGGTGTAAACATTGATCTCCTGTGAATGCAGTGAGGGTTCCCGAGAAGAATTCAGAGCAATCGGCATGTGGTTGTCGGAGTGAGACACCGGGTCTGTCCCCGCTACGGACTTATGAGGCGAATGTATGATTTCCGGCGTTCCAAGAACAGTCTTTGCAAACGTTGATGGCGAGGCTCGCAAATCTTTTTCTTTTCGCTGCTCAGATTCCCTAAGGAGTAGTCTCCGAGGTTCTTCATGCGCCACTGCCGTCGGGCTTGGACTTTTTCTTTTACTTATTGGATATGCTCTTTGTTTAGCCGGTTGCGCCGCGTTGCTATCCACATTGGTTCCACTCTGATCTTCGCCCTCATTTTCCGGCTGCTTACTAGACTTGGTCCCTAGTCGGTTAAGGAGCGAGGCTGCATGACTTGTCTCTTTAAGTTCACCAGCAGTTGTTTCCGTTTGGGCGCCTCTTTTCTCCGCTTCCTTTTGCCGTCGAGCAGCAGCTAAGGCGGCCAGCTTCGACTGCTTGCCGCCAGCTGACGAACATCCCCCGAGAAGCCCACAGCGCGGATAGAGAGGCTCGACCAGAATGTTGCCTCGTCGGCAGAGAGGAATGTTCAGCCAAGATACGTCTGCAAAGAGTTCGGCTGCGGTGAGAGGATACGAGTTTTGCCAAGGTGGCATGACCACGGGATATGAGAGGAGGTTCTCTGAGTCTCGAGGTCAGAAGCAGTCTTAACCGGGGGACGATAGGGAACCGAAGACTTGCTTACATAGGCCTCTCCTCGAATACGACTTTTTATATAGGAACAGATTCATGCTTGAGAAGTGTAAAGTCTACGAAAGAGGAGCACCCACCTTTGCTCTTCTTGCCCGGTGTGGCAACTGCAGCATGCCCGGCTGCTTTATCAAATTTAGACTCTGCCTTTTGCTTCCCTGGTTGGGTCGGTCCGGGAGACCTGATATCTGTGTGGCTGTCAACTTCCTCCCTTTCATACCGATATGAGGTCGGGCGACAATACTTTTCAGGTACGTTACTGACTTTGCGACATCGTAATAGTAGTGCCATAAAGCATCTTGTATTTCCTTGTCCGACGCCTGATAGTTTGAGCCCAGGGCCTCCCTAACTTTTATCGTGCCCTCTTGCATGTGTACTTCCCATCCTCCAGCGTTAGCTAATCTTCGGGCAGCTCTGGATTGGCTGATCGTTTGGATATGTCGCGTACCTTTGTCCTCGGCGCTGAACCCTGTGAGATCAACCCGTTAGCGCCCATTGACTGCAACTAAGGAGGATCGGGAAACTTACATGCCTTCATTTTCAGCATCTTCATAATGTTCATCACCGTAATCATCCGGCTCGTCTCCGTAATACGCGATATCCTTTACTCTTCGGTGGCCTGACATCCTGAGATTTGGGAGGAGTATGTACCAAAAGAGTCCACGGTGTTGTGTCCGAAGATACGATGCTATATATTGCGTCCGCTACTGAGCTTTATACGCGAGCGTTAAGTCCGAGTATCAAAGCGCATTTGCGGATATTTCGCGGATTGTGTGGCAGAGCGCGAGCAAGAACGTCATGAGGGAGTTTCGGATCTGGGGCCGGTCCGGCCCTTGACTCCCGCGACGGGAAACTGAGGCTTGAACCTTGTGTGGCGCTACTGTACCTGAGCGTTCTCAGTGCCCTGGCGATTTAGGTATCACTTTATGGCGTAGGATTTGTTAGACCCAGATGTCAAAAGCGGCTTGACTGCTTCCAGAACCAAACATCTTCACAATCCGGAATGACTTTGGCCCACCAGTAGAGACGCTCATACTTGTGAGAGTCAGCTCCTTCGAAGCGGTGCAAGCGAACGTTTTCAACAACTACGGACACACAATTCGGAACCTGAGGTCTAGCATTCGTATGGAATTGGATCAACTTCCATCTTGTTAATGTTTCACATAAAGAGAGTGTCTACCGACTGGTCCAATGCCGCCTAGGAAATTGCGCCACCCATTCCTTGATCTGCTGGACTTCGGCATTAATAACTGCCTGACATCCTGCATTCACCCGCCCATTCCGCGTTAAGAGATCACTCGTATGGAACCCTCCCGGCACCACATTCACCGGCACCTGCGGCGTGCTCTGCAGCGGTCCCCCCGGCCTGAAGTCCGAGCTTACACTTGCTTCACGCCAGGGATCATATCCACCATTTGCGTAGATCAGGCGTGTCGTGTTGTCGATGAACCATCCCCCGGTGTATGCGTTCACGTCGTTGTACGTCTTACCCGCGGCAAGGCCAAAGGTGTGACCGTTTTCGGGCGGGAACCACATGGGGCATTGACGGGTCCAGTAATTCACGTTGATCATCCTGTAAGCAATAAGTCTCAGTGTTACTCGACGTGGAGATTTTTAGCCTTGTTACCTCGAGACGATGGTTGGGCGGTCAGTGGGCGCACCGTCCTGCCAGTATCCGAACGGCTCCTGAAAGATGAGGTTAGTTGGTTCACTCTAGGAGTTCTCGAAATGTCTTACATTACAAAGCATCCAGACCCATTGCCGATCGTACGTATTGCTGAGACTGGTGTCGGTGTAGAGAGGACTCGAAGCATTGTACGTATCAAAGCACTGGACGTTGCGAGTACCGTGGAAATACAGGAAAGATTCGCAAAATCCAGGAATTAAGGTGTTGTTCGACCAATTCGCATAACCAGCCAGCGCCTTATCTAATCCCACGCCCTCAGCTCCTGGGATAACCGTGCTATTCCTTGTCACACCTTCGACTGCGTCGCAGAAATCGAAGAAACCGGTGTTGTAGTAGAACTGGTTCCCCTGCCAGAGGTAAGGCCCGTTCACAATTGCTTCAGCGAAGTCGTCGTAGTGTGCAAGGTCCGCAAAGCCGAACCTGGCCTTGAGCTCCTGTTGCTGCTCTGCAGTACCGTTCATGCCAATCGCATCAATATGGTCGACCACAAGAGTGATATCCCGAGAACAGTTCATAGGCATACCCTCCTGAACAGGCACAAAGTACTGCCAGTAATCACCAATGGCCTCCACCGGGGCGCTGGACGCGTGATATGCCCAGATGGTTCCCGGTGCGACACTCGCAGTCCAGGCAGCCAAAGCACCCGAATATGAGCCACCCGAGAGCACCCAGGGGGCACGCGACGCGCGAGAAGTGCCATGAGGATCGAAAGGCAGGCGTACATGTTCGGCGAAGTAGGTAAGGTCCAGAATTGAGTTCTGCAGCGTCAGGTACTGCATGTTCTGCGTCGTAAGGTCGGCGACAGGACTGCTCATGCCCCAGTATCTATGTTCCAGCACGATGACTGCGGCGCGGATTGTCTGAGCTATTACGCCAACTGTTGTAGCATTGGTCATATATCCATTATAACCAGTAGCATTGACTTCTCCGGGCGTGAACAGCACCACGGGCCCGCCAGGGCCTGACCACCATTGATCGCTGTAGTAGTAAAACTGGGAGAAAGTGCCCAGGTGGGGGTTATTATGGTCGATCAGTTGCTGGAAGGTGGAGTTTGAGTTGTTTGTACGGGGGATGTCCGGGATTGGGTTGTGAAATCCATGATGACTGCGCCAATTTGGATGGCTATGAGCTGAGTAGGACCATGTTAAGGAAATGTAGGAAAGGCCGAGAACTACCAGAAGGGCGAAATAGGATGACATCGCCCGTCTTCAGATACAGAAAGCATGTAGGCTGCCAGACATTCATACTGGGCGGCCATAGACTTATAATTTTTCTCGGTTCCAGTTCTACGATGGGCTCGCCCCCCATCAGGTAGCCCTCCATGATGTAGTATATAAAAACAATAAGCTAATCTTCCTATCAAGTAGCACTGCTTTCTTGTTGGTCTTCTGATGATCAATGTGATGCAACATAATCTAGAGCGTAGCGTGAAGCTTGCACAAATTAGGAAGGAGGTCCCCTCTGCCACCCGCACTATGTCTAGATCCAGGGCTAGTTAGTTCACGGATTTGGTAGATCCCCGGCGTGCACTTGAAGTTGAAGAGCGTTCTATATGTGGAATCCCCAGCAACAGACATCTTTGGGCACAAATTCCCTAAGAAGACAATACGTAGTATCACTCCGGAGCGAAGGCATCAGACGCAAGTAGGACAGAGGAGTTGGAAGAACAGAGTAACTCACCTAAAGTAAGTTCCCTCAGGTACCTAAGTAGGTTGCCGCTGAGCGTGGCAACTTGACATGAGGCACACCCCGGAATGTGGCTTTTTCGGCCCCAGACCCCAGGGCGGGGGTAACCGTTAATTGTGGAGCCAAAAATTTGGTTTCTGAGATTAGGTCAACAAAATAAGCACTTTAAATCGACCATATAAAATATGTGAGGCATCAGAACATGGCTTAGACTTAAGTAGTAAATCTTATCAAAGTACTCCTATCAGTCGTCTTCACTATTGAACGGTACTGGCACTGAAACAACTACAGATACAGCTACGGGACGGAGCAGGAGATAGATACCAAAGTGCAGGTGATCCACCCTCCGACAACCTGGGTGAGATAGCCAGGATGTTCCCCTCATTTATGAAAGAACATGACCCGGCTGCCGATCCGGCCCCACGAGTCCTATGGTAGCCGCGGTATTAAATGTTCAATGATCAAAGCTACCCACGAGATTTGTACGGCGTCCTGAGATATTCGCAGGCCCTATGAACATATTAGCCCTTGCAGGAAGGTAGGTACAGTACTGGTACCTAGCGGCTCGGCCCAGTCACTTGATGGCCGGGGATTGATGTGAACCAACCAAGCAACCTTCAGCGGCCGTGTTAACTGAGTGTCGTTTTTCAGCACCATAGTAGTTACTTCTGAGTCGTCTGGTAGGAAGATTCGACAATATTAGTCGGTTCCCGAGGGCGCGAACTCGAATCTCAGTTCAATTTCTGCAAAATTTTGTTCACTGTTCCGCATGCTTTTCACGATTAGATCCTTATTACAGTATAACTTCAGTTCCGCCTTCCAGCTTAGACTATAACGTCTTTGCCACCTGCTGGGTGCCCCGCCGCCTATGAAGCGCGATGAGGAGAGATGCATTTGTGTCGTAGCGAGAGCGAATTTTGAATGAATTCGATGAAGGGCAGCTACCAACTTCCCAGTAAAATCATGGCAGGCCCAAGGGCATAAAGCCGCCCCGACAGCGGAGCCTGGAAACCCAGATTAGATATGTGGGCAATTAGGTTCTGGCCTGGATGGCTTTTCAAACGCTGCAAGATCGCTGTCGGAGGCGATCATATCCATCCGGTAGCTACACAGACAGCTCATTCTAACACGAGTGGGTTCGAAAATTGTCGTCGAAAGTTCCGATCAGACTATTGCTTGAGACAGTCAATTGCTGCCTAGCTCGTATCTGCCCTTTTGACAGTTCGGCTTGGGCACTTTCCCCTTCGACTGCTGTCCCGACGAGTTTCCCATCTTCGGGCTAGCGCTAAGCCCCGGCCCAACCAGTCCTACCACCGGGTTGTAGTCCTGGTAACTACATGCTTGTGTGATCGCAAGACTTCCACTGGCAGAGTACTGCGTGACGCCGTTCCTTGAGATAGCCACTACAGGCGTTGTGTTGTCAATCCCCGTTGGGAAGGGTACCATGTTGAGCGTGGGCTTGCCTGCAACCGCATGGAATGTCCAGTTCGAATTGCTTCCTACCGACATAGAAACAGTAGCATCGCGACTAACCAGCGCCCACGCAAAGACAGCATCGACTGGGAAGGCCGAATTGCGGACAACCCCGATATTGTTGTTGCCATCAGCGCAGGGTACTTGCTTTGGATGGATGCGGTACCAGAAAACAACATTGTCTTGTTTGACCTGTGCCGAAAATCAGTCATCTCATCCAGACGTGGAGCTGGGAGCATGTCGATGCACAGAAAGACGCACCGTTGGCTGGCATCCCGTCTTATACCATGTGATATAGTACTGTGCCATCGTACGCCAGGCACTATGGTCGTGGCCGTACACATAGGCACCTGAGCTGCCGAGTTGCGTGGACCCCGGCCCTGTAAGAGGCGGAAGGTCGCGAATGTAATGTGACTCGGGGAAGTCATTCCAGGTGATGATCTCGATGATATCAGGCTGAACGGTGTTGATCGCTTCCTCCCAGCGACGAGGGAAGAGAACATCGGAGTATTCGACCCATGAATTATAATAACCATCGTTGAGGTCCTTGAACTGCCAAGGGGATACCGCTGCATAATTCTCATGGTCAGTAAACCAGAAATTACGAGGCGAGAAAGTAACAGCTCTTACCCATCATGTAGGGTCCGTTACGTCCAGCATTTACCTGTGCTGCTTCAAAGGCTACATCGACAGTAGCAGTTAAGTTGGTATCGGTATCCAAAGGCCACGCTTGCCCTAGAGTCCGGTTAGATCAACCCAAAGTATAACAACCCTGAGCATTTACAGTTGAAGTAGCTATCAATAGAAGTATAGTTGTTAAACATGCCAGCGGCTACCGAGTTCGGATCTTGATTCTGGGCAGCGCCGGAATAAGTGGTCAACGCAGGCGCCAAGGAGATATTGTGTCCCGCATTAGATAACATGGTTTTGAGACTTTGGAAGAAGTCATTGCCATAGCCTTCACCAGCGTACGTCGACACAAGGATATTGCCGTTCCAAAGATATGTAGCCGGGTTGGACGCATATTTGGAGATCATGGATGCCATGAAGGTAACGTTCCACGGTTTAACGCAGAATGCAGGAGTGTAACTCATATCGAATGAATATATGAGCTTGAAGCCCTGGGTTGCGGCAACAGTGAACGCATCATCGATGCGTTGTACATTCCAGTCTTGATCATACGGCGGTGATGAACAATCAGGAGGGGCCCAGTTTAATGCTAACAACGTTAGACCGGCAGGTACACAGATCTTAGAGAACATCTTCTCGCGCCCAAAAGCCTCCGTTGGCAGTTCAGTGAAGTAAGGTCACGGAAAAGAGCACCAACGTACCAAAGCCGTCGATGCCGATCTGCTGGGCTGAGGCAAAGTCGGCCTGCCATTCGTTCTGGGAGTACGAATAGGTGTTTGCCACCTGAAGGGGTAGTATTAGCGTCAGCTGTTTAGTTAGGTTACGGAATGAAGACGTACCATGAAGTGAGCAAAAACGTCTGCCCCATAGGCGAGGCGAAGGAAGAAGACAGCTGCGAATAAGAAGAAGTACGCCATAGCCGCGACTTTGATCTTGCAATTTCGTCTGGGCTTCGTTTTCTATAACGATCTTGAGGACTCAATATTGTGAACGGCGGCAGACAGGGCACACCTATATATCCGGGGAAGAGATTATTGTGGAGTCAAGCATGCCTTAGTGGGTGGCGGTGGCCACCCTAGGTAACAGAGCATATCCAGTTTGGAGGGGTTCAAGGTGGCCTAGTGGTAGTAGGAAGGTAATATATTTGTTTTACAATGCTACCGTAATGTATGATCTTTCCTTGAATACCTTTGGGTAGAGGGTGTCGTTGGGCCCTCGCGACAGTTACCATTTTGGTACAAGCGTACTGCAGTTTTGTGTGTATTCAACTCGGATGAGGTCAACGTTACAGAGAGTCGAAGCCGATGCAATGGAGGAAACCCAAGCGCTGGTGGAATTAAGTTGCTGATGGAGGGGCTGCCAGGGGGATGTGGGACGAGGTTGCACCCGCAGATACTACCTAGGTACAGTACCGAGATGAGGAGCGGTCGAGCATCCTTCAATTCGTCGTGGGGCTCTTCGGACCAAAAGCGGCGGAGGGATTACATTTCCCCAAATCAGCGTGCAAACCAAGCAATTGTGTCATGCGTAAGTATAAATCAAGATAGACAATATAGGTAGGATACACATTATAGCCGTGTATAAATTTTGTTGTCTGTCTAGCTAATTAGCAAATCTAGACGGCATAATTAGCAATACGCTGGTATTCGCCGTAGAGTTTGGCCCCACGTGAACTAAAAAATGCTCGGCGTTAGGGAGGTGCATATGGAGACAACAGTCGAGGTTTACACGGGGCCCGGGGGCGCACTGTGTGCGGAGTCCTTCCTACCTAGGTTTAAGGAAGGGTTGCGAAGCGGGGGCGGCAACAGAGGTCTAGAAGTCGACATACCTTGTCTTTTTAACACCTGCGAATATTAGTCGAGCAAAAATGTACCAAATTGTGGTTCTTTAATGCAACCACGTGGTAACCATGCTCCGCGTCCTACTACTGAATATCTTGACTCCCCGTCGTATGTCACGATGGAGTTAGGGCTCCTTATCCCCGCGTCCGCAGCGTTACTACAGACTCGACTACCTCGGACTTCATACCTAGGAGTAGAGTCAGGTGATTAGCACTTCCATGCCTTGAGCAGCACGATATCAGCATTTAAGCGGGTCCAAGCTACACAGTCTGCCGTTTCTGATGTGTGAGAATTGTAGAAGTGCTGCTATCAAACGTCTCCTCCACCACCCCGATCAGTCCAACCAAGCGAATCGGTAGATCAATGGATTTCACAAGCACCGCTCTCGAAGCAACAGTCAATGGCCCGCTCCACCTTGAAAAGCGTTGAGCTTGATGAGCTGAGACCGGATGAGGTCATTGTAGAGATCCGTGCCCTCGGGTGTGCCTACAGATCTTTCATGTAGCAACGGCACAATACCAGTAAAACATGGTCCTAGGACATGAAAGTATGCGGGAGTGTCTACACATCGTTGCATTTGATTATGTTCACGCCGATTTGCAGGCGCTGGCATTGTCAAGGAGGTCGGCGAAAGCGTTACCCACGTGGAGCCAGGCGACAAGGTCTTACTGAGCTACAATTTATGCGGACGACGCGAAAACTGCGATAAAGTCATCCAGCATACGCCAGGCTGGAAGTCCAAAAGGTACTTTCTTCGAGGCGCATGCTCCACGGTGACTGAGCTCTGACCCGTCAAAAGGCCTCAGACTAACTTAATGAATCCAGTCTTAGGAGCATCCTTGTGAGTAAACCAAGACTTCCTCAGCTCTGCTGATTACCTAACGTGAGGGTCTAAATTGCTGCCAGGAGGATAGACTCCGTGAAACTGATATTGAGTTTGGTTGCGCATAATCTTCCATATGTTACCCAAAAGCGGAATGCATAACAAGATATTGCAGACGCTAGCAAGGTCATAGAACGATAGAGTGCTGAACAGTCGCTTGTCCACTGCACAGATAATCATCAACCATTCAATCCGTCTCACATACTGATGAGGCTTAAGCCACCTGTAGGGCCCAAGAAGTCTTTACTTGCCGTGCCTTCTAACAACGCCGCTAGGTCGACCCCACCGCCGGTTATGTACTTTTCACTAACTCCAACATTGATCCTTTGCTTCAGTAGTGCCTTCAACTGGGCCTTCCAACTCTGAAGCTCCGCTTTGCTCACGGTAACAGCCTCTCGCTCCTTTTTCTTTCTTCCAGCACCGCGACCTCTGCGTCCAGGAGCCTCCCTGTCCAGCTCTTCGCTATCATAATCGATTCCCAGCTCTTCAGCGGCCTCTTTGAATATCTCATCTCTGCTGCTTCTCTTTTCTTTTGCAATGACAGTGTCTGCAATGTTTTTCGCTAGCATTGCCCTTGGCTTCAAACGTGTCACAGTTCTTCGATCGACGTCAAGGTTCTGAACATGATGGTCTTCCGACGCCTTTGTATGGACCTTTGCAATCAGCCGCCTTACACCACTAACTTCTTCTGGGGCGCACAACAGTATGCTTTTCCCGGACTGCTCGGCTCTTGCAGTGCGACCAGAGCGGTGAACATACATGTCCGCCGTTCTTGGGAGGTGGTAGTGCACAATGAGCTCTACGTTAGGGATATCCAAGCCGCGGGCGGCAACGTCAGTTGCAACCAGGATTGCGCCTTTCTGTGACGAGAAACGCTCAACAGACCGCAAGCGAGCCTTTTGTGGCATGTGAGAATGGAGTGGCAAGGCTGGGAAACCCAGGTTCGTGAGGAAAGGAGTTAGGCGCCTGACAGACGATATACTATTCGTGAAAACCAAGGTACGGAGATTGGGATGATGAAGAAGTACGGTGTAGAGGTATAGGTCCTTTTCCGTGCCGGCGCATTCGATCAAAGCCTCCTCGAGACCTGAAGCCATCTGTGAAACAGGGTTGACGTCAATGAATTTTGGTTTCTCCTCACGAAAATTGAGGTTCTTAAGGAGATACTCTAAGGATTCTCTCTTGTCCATCAGATCGCTGCTAGCTTTGCGCCGAGCTGCCAGTTTCTGCTGCAGGCTTTTGTGAAAGGTTGCTGAGAACACCAATGTCTGTCGATGCTGCGTGGCACCGGTACCCTCCTCTTGATCCTCCCGGTCTAGTGCATTAAGTATTTCGCCAACTTCTTTGAAGTGGCCATCACTAAGCACTCGATCGGCTTCATCAACGACAAGAAATTTGACCTTTTTCAGCCAAGTTAGCAAGCCGTGGCCCCCACTGATAACCTCCCAAAGCCGCCCAGGCGTTCCAATAATAATGTGTGCTTTGGCGAGCAGACGCTGTTGCTTCTGCAGAGACAAGCCCCCCGTCACTGTCGCAATTATGGGCGCCTCAAAGCTGCCTTGATTAGATAGATTGTGGAGATGGGTTGATATCTGATGCGCCAGCTCTCGTGTAGGTGATAGTATCAGCGCCACAGGAGGAGGTCGCGCTACAGTTCCGTCATGAGCATCCACGGAGGTCTTTTCACTTCGCAGTCTCTCAAGATAATGCTCCATAATTGGGATTCCGAATGCTAGGGTCTTTCCAGATCCCGTAGAGGCCTTGCCTATGACGTCGTGACCTGCGCGGACCTCAGGAATGACCGCCTGCTGTATAGGTGTAGGCTTTGCGAATCCCAATTTCGATACGGATGACAGGCACTGCTCGGACAGTCCCAGCTGAGTCCAAGCAGATACATCGACCCCCTCATCTAAAACTTCCTCCGCTAAGCCGGAAAACGATATTGTATCTAAGTGTTCCCGTTCAAGGTGAGCTTTTCCAGAGTTCCTTTTCTTCCTTTCTGCTGGGTGCTTTGGGGCTGCATCTCGCTCTTCCACAGCGGAGGTGTTATCCTGTTCAGCTGCTCCGATCCCTGTCCATTCCTGCTCTTCTTCTGTGTCGCTCCATTCAGGTTTCCTCGCTTCCCTTGTGGACAATGCGGTCTTGGAGAGATCTTTGGCAACGTAGTCCGTCTCCTTCGGCATTTCCACGAGCTTATATGATACCCTGCCACTGTCTCCATTCTTTACCACTTCCACGTTTTCTATCTCCTCTAAGCCGAAGAAACCTTCGTAGTCATCCAACTGGTCCGGTACACCAACCTTCCGCCAGTCTAGCTCCTCGAGATGAACTGTCTTTGGCGCTGGCTTCTGCGCTTGACCGTTGGCCAGTGCTAAACTTGTGCCCTCCAGTTTTCGCCGTTTCCTAGCTTTCATCGCGGCTACCTTAGGCGGTAATGCTCTCTTCCTTGTGTTTTCGGGCTCCATGGTGTGTAAAGCAGCAGACTAGATAAAGCACAGTATCCTAAAGGGAGACTGCAGAAAGCCAGGGCATAGCGGGCCGATTGCGCGCCGACACGGAGAGATTCCGCTACATTGCCACGCCACTCATGCCTGCCTAAGGTAAGGTACGCTAGCGAACACCCCTCCAGCTTGTGTTTCCAGCAGACACTGAGCTTCTGCCATCCACGGAAGGCAATTGGCAAGTTGTGATGGGCAAATCATCTAAGGATAAGCGCGATATCTACTACAGGCTTGCCAAAGAAGAGGGCTGGCGGGCCCGAAGCGCGTACAAGCTTCTACAGCTCGATGAGGAGTTCAATCTATTCGAAGGCGTTTCGCGTGTTGTAGATCTGTGCGCTGCACCTGGAAGCTGGAGTCAAGTCTTGTCGCGGGTTCTGATAAAGGGTGAAAAATTCGGCAGGGTAGCATGGAAGGAGAAATGGGAGAAAACAAAAGTTGACGTGTTCGGCGCGGAAGCCGTAGATGCAGCCACAGGGCATGATAATTCTGCAAAAGTGCAAGATAACACGTCGATTCTTAAGAGTGACGTTAAAATTGTGGCGATAGATTTACAGCCTATGAGCCCATTGGAAGGCATTACTACCTTGAGAGCCGACATCACCCATCCATCAACGGTACCTCTGCTCCTTAAGGCCTTGGAGTCCGAAGACTTTGATCCCGACTCTATAACTGCCTCGCATCCGGTCGACTTGGTGCTCTCTGATGGTGCCCCGGATGTCACTGGATTACATGATCTCGACATCTACATTCAAAGCCAGCTGCTATGGGCCGCGCTCAATCTGGCATTGTGCGTGCTTAGGCCTGGCGGCACTTTTGTAGCAAAGATCTTTCGAGGCAAAGATGTTGATCTCTTGTATGCGCAGCTGAAGATAGTGTTCGAAAGAGTACGCGTAGCAAAGCCGCGCAGCAGCCGAGCCAGCAGTATCGAGGCCTTCGTGGTGTGTGAGGGATTCAATCCGCCTAAAGGCTTCAAAGCTAGTCTGCAAAATCCGCTAGGTGCAGGCATGAAGCTGGAGCCCAATCCAGACCAAATAAGGCAGAGGACAAAGCCCTCCAGAACAGTGCGTGAGGACGGCATCACCGAGCTCGAATTGGGGTCAGATGAGGAGGACGACGACACTGCTTGGATTGCGCCATTTCTGGCGTGCGGTGATCTGTCTGCATGGGATGCTGATGCTACATATCACCTGCCCAAGGAGCATCAGAGTCTAGATCCAATACAACCTCCAACGGCGCCTCCATATAAGAGAGCTTTGGAAATGCGTAAAGCGGCCGGTGGTGCTTACGGCAAGACTAAGGGCATCCAATGATTGCCTTCCTAAGCAGAGGCCTTGAATGTCAACGAGATAAGAAAACGAACACTAGCTTTCTCTCAGTTTAGGAGATGAGCCATTGTCTCTACAGCAAGACCGTGAATCTTGTAAACGTCATCAAGCCTGCCTTGACCGTAAGGCTGACGGCAGCAGGACTGAGGCAATGAGCGCTTGGGAGCATGCGTGGGACAGGAGAATTGGTCAGAGAGGACTCGATTCCTTCCTCATTATCTGGTCACTGAGGTGACACAACGGACAGACATTCCAGCAACCCTTCAAACCCAGGATCAAAGACAACCCAAAATTATAATCAGCTGCATTCTTGGTTGCATTTAAAGAATGCGCGAGAGCACGAGCAGACTGACGATGTTAACGCTTTGATAGTCGACTTCGCGGGCTAGTGCGCAAGTCCCAGGATTCCTTCGGCTGCTATCTCAAATGCCATGCCCCGGCATCTCCGTCTGCCAGCACGCTAAGGTAACTTCACCATATACGGTACATACCAACCATACAATCTAGCTGAAAACATTCACGCTGCAGTCAGTTCCTGTCTCGGTTGCTGCAGCCAACTCAGCCTTCACTGGCTGGAAACATTGCTTGGAACTCGTTGTTTGCCCGACAAATCACGTTCATGACGCACCTAAACACCGTACGGCGATGCAGATACAGCACTGGGCTTCGTGCCTTTGCTACGTCTTCCAGTTTCCCCATCATTCTGTGCGTCATCGCCCTGTTTGACGAAGAAAGAGTGTTGCGACAGCCTAGGATAGTTCAACGGGTCTGCTCCAAGGCTCCTTTGGGCCAGATAGTGTTCGGCTCAGTTTGCGCTAATTATTCCGCCACCGACGGTGACTGGAAGTTGTCGCACGACCCTTCTTCTTGAGATTGAGAAAGCGGCTTCAAAACGTGTAAGGAAAGTAGCGAAAATGTCAGCTGTAGAGCTATTTGTAGCCTCAGCAACGAGCACGACGTGATTGGCGGGAAAATTGGTCTTCTGCAGCGGTAAAGGATCGAAAGGAAGTCTTGCCATCTTGGTACTGTTTCGCGCATAACTCCGTTCTTTCTCCCACATTTCGAGGTACCGAGCTGGCGATCACAGACTGGGCATCTAAGCCAGTCCTGGGACGCAACCCACGTAACTCTGTCTTTGGCTCTTCCCACCAGGATATGCTTCCAGTATAACGGCTGTTGAGCCCCTGTAAAACAAGTATGCTACTCGCTGGCGCGCAGGTTCGCGGGACCATCTTCGGTTAGGGCAGGGTTCCAAGGAGTGCCTATCTACAGTTTCCCCTTCACTGCCAGACGTGAGCGTCCCGTTGGAACCTACCATGTATTTGCCACGCCTCAAACCGAGTCTGTCAAGCTCGGTAGATAGCTGCCCGATATCACCGAGATGGATCGAACTGGTTGGCCAGTCTCCTGGACGTTATGCGTGTCGTTCCTGTACCTACGCTCCGTCACAGCCTCTACTATCCACCACCAATTGTCACTGGAAGACCGCCGGGCGGTGCAGGGCAGTAATTCCATCACACCTCATCGGTAACTCACCACATCATCTGTCGATCGGTTGCTTAGCATATCGTCTGTGTCGATGTATGATGAGTGTATCGCCGCCTGGGGTAAGAGAGCTCTCGGTCTTCGCATTGTTCAATGCTAAGCTGATTAGGTGTATCATACTAACGCAGCAACGACAACGTATATTTTGCGGCGTAACAAAGGAGTATACTTGTCTCAACCTATGAATGGACAACTCTACCATGCCTGAGCCACACCGGCTGGACTCAATTCTGATCGGCCAACAACCTTCCTACTCACCACTCCTCTCTTTCGCGGCATTGATCAAAGGAGACGCCGGATGCTGGCCCATCTTCGATCTCGTACGCTGTTATTCGAAAATCTGGAAGTCCCTTCCCGAGGAAGCGAAAGCAGGCAAGGCTACCCGTCACTCTGCACTGCTCGAGAATATTCTGAGCAAGGTTAAAGGTTCCTACGGAAGCCTTACAGATTTGCTGCATC
This sequence comes from Lichenothelia convexa, assembly GCA_021030975.1. Classification (NCBI taxonomy): domain Eukaryota; kingdom Fungi; phylum Ascomycota; class Dothideomycetes; order Lichenotheliales; family Lichenotheliaceae; genus Lichenothelia; species Lichenothelia convexa. The sequence continues at coordinate 26,553 of JAGFMK010000223.1, forward strand.
CGACAAGTGATAAGCCCGCCCTGCAGGATGCAGAGACTGGCAAGGCCCTGAGTCACAAGTGTCTTCATAATTTCGTACAAGGATTCCGTCTGCCGCTCCTAGACTGCGTCGCCTCCAAACCAATTGTGGTCATTGCTTTGCCCAATGGGCCCCTTCTGGCATTAGCTTGTTTGGCAGTAACTACGTACTATACAGCTGCGCCAGTCGCATCATCTAGTGGTGCCGAGCAGTTCAAAGCCGATGTGTTACAATTGAGGGCACATGCAATATTGGCGTGCAAAGCAGATATCGCAAGACTCGGCCTCGACGATTCCTGGATCACATCTGCCGGTATCAAGGTGTTCCTGGTGGAATCCGATGATAGTATGACATTCATCGCATCATATCCTGATAGCTCAGATTCAACCATAGACAGCCCAGAGCCTAACACAGCGGATGACATTGGAATGCTCTTGTTCACGAGTGGAACTAGCGGAACAAAGAAGTTGGTTCCTCTAACGATGCACTCCATTGTCTGTGGCGTAGCGTTTGTCGTCGAGTCATGGCGACTGACAGAAGTCGATACATGCCTAAACATGATGCCTCTCTATCACGTGTGAGTGTGCTTTGTCTTTCCTTTCTGCGTGTTCTGCTCACGGTTGACAGTGGAGGCCTGATTCGAAATTTGTTCGCACCTGTACTGTCCGGCGGTTCGACGATCTGCTGTAGTGCTTTCGACGCAAACCTGTTTTGGGACGTTATACAGGAATTCCATCCAACATGGTACTACGCGTCTCCATCGATGCACGCGGTCATATCGGATGAGGCCGCTCAACGGCCGGAGGCACTGTCAAAAAGCAGGATACGACTCGTGTGCAATGCTGCAGGCGGACTTCTTCCGTCTTTGGCATATCAACTACGCGATACTTTCAGATGTACCATCCTACCATCCTACGGCATGACGGAAGCGATGCCTATCTCCTCTCCACCCCTCGACTACAGGCTGGACCGTCCCGGAACCTCAGGTATCAGCATAGGAACGGATCTTGCGATTCTGGATGGCGCAAGCCAGCGAATGGCCGCTCGAGCTGTTGGTCGCATCTGCGTAAGAGGGGTGCCTGTCTTTGGTGGATACGTTACAGCAGATGGCACTTTGGATACTTCGTCTTTTACTGAAGGAGGATTCTTCGATACCGGAGATATGGGCTATCTTGACGAAGATGGCTTTGTGTACATCACGGGAAGGAGTAAAGAAGTGATCAACCGAGGCGGGGAGCTCATATCGCCCTTCGAGGTTGAGGACGCGGTGATAACTGCTGCGCAGAAACCTTCTTCACCAATCTATGGTCGAGTTTCCCAAGCAATGGCATTCTCTGTAGCGCATGACGTGTTGCAGGAGGTGGTCGGCATTGTTCTTGTAGGTCCTGAAAACGCGCCTCGACCGGATATTAGAAACCTTCAAGAAGCTGTCAAATCATCCTTACATCCAGTCAAGTGCCCTGTCATTATCGTATACATGGACGCATTGCCCAGAAGGAACAACAAGATTCTACGGATGAATCTGAGTGAACGATTAGGGCTTGGAGAGATGAGCGACGATGTCGCATTGGTCGATAGGCATTTCGAAGCGATGTGTCCGCCACCCGAAGCTAGCTTGACTGAAAAAGTCGTATGTCATCCCTGTAATTTTGCCTACAATGAGCTCGAAAATTCGCTCGTGAGCCTCGTTCAGGACCAGGCCGATCTTTGTTTGAGACGCGATATCCACGATGGATTCCCAGAACTTATTCTGGCTCCTCGAGCAGCTTGTGCCAAGATGATCGTCCCGGATCTAATCTTCAGCATACGCACAAGGTTACAAAGCATGCTTGATGGCTACTTGGTTCCATCAAAGATACACTACATTCAGGAACCCCTCCCAGTTGACGAACACGGCCTCCTCGACAATAACAGGCTCGACGTCTTGCTTAAACACGCACCGGGACGATCAAGTTCCAGCGCAACTCTGTCGCCAATGGAAAGCAAAATTGCGGCGATCTTTGCTCAAGTATTGAGTTGTTCTACGGATGAGCTCAACGCCGAGTCGGACTTTTTTCGGCTCGGTGGCGACAGTCTGAGGGCAGGGAGGCTACTCTCTATGTTGCGCAAAGAGTTTCAGCTTCGTCTGCCTATCAACCTGCTCTTCACTAATGGGCGGCTTGACTGCCTTTCCGCGGTGATCGAGCGGCAACTCGCAGGACGGGCATCAGACTCGGTTCATGAAGCCGTGGCTCTTCCCGGTCGTAGTGACACCTGCAGCTCTACGAACCCGTTTCTCCTCCTAGTACAGCTCATTCCTCTGGTCATCGTGTATCCGCTGAGACGTGCTATGATATGGACGGCATTCATGTATACCCTGACTGCCACAGAAAAGCTTCCGACAAGTAACAGTATTCCTGGCCGACTGTTAAACCTTGTTTTGTCTCTTGCACTGGCCAAAGCCATCACACTGACAGTCTCACCGATAGTGGCGATCTTGGCTAAGTGGATCATCATAGGTCGGTTTAGGGAGGGCCTCTACCCCATGTGGGGCTTTTATCATACTCGATGGTGGCTGGTGCAGAAGATTACCGCAGTCGGAGGCATCGGCATTTTCAACCAGTTCAACTTTACTCGCATTCTCTACTATCAGCTCATGGGAGCGAAAATCGGTACAGGGGTCACTGTCGACAAAAGTGCCATTCTAGGGGAGCACGACCTTTTGCACATTGGTGATAATGTCAACCTCGACAAGTGTATATGCAGGCCATTTGCCGTGGAGCGTAACACGTCGATGTATCTTGGGCGGATAAAGTTAGGGCACAATTCGACCGTTGGCCTCTGCTCGATTGTGGCCCCGGGTACAACTCTTCCAGACGACACCTGCATCGGGCCCAATTCCTCGAGTTGGGAACTCCGTGACGCCGCCGAAGGTAACCGAGATTTATCGGTCAACAAAATCCCTAAAGCACACTGCGTACTGGAGCTCCTTTTTGGACTTCCGATACATCTCTTCGTGTCATTGTTTGGTGGAATCCCCTGGATATTGGGCCTGCTGGGACTTGTGGTACACGCTCCTTCTAAAGGCCACGATGAACTGAGTGCGGTCTTGGCATGGTTCTCGTCGCCCCATAGGATCAGCTTCCACTACTTGGCCGTCGTCTTGAATGCATCAGTCGCCCCAATCTTCGTTTTGCTCATTGTGATGCTGATTAAGAAAATCTTCGATGCGCTCCTTGGTAGGATTGGGCCGGGTCCGGCGAAAAAAGGCAGTCAGATGCAAAGACTTCGGATGTCATTGCTGCAGCGCATCATGCCCAGCAAACAGTTCCACAAGCTTACTGAACTGTTCGGCACACATTACGAGTTTACTTCTATTGCAGTTAGGGCTCTTGGTGGCAAGGTAGGATCTCGGGTTTACTGGCCTGGAAACGGACCAGCTATCCAGGATTTTGATCTCCTAGAAGTCGGCAACGACGTAGTCTTTGGCTCACGAGCACATCTAGTAACATCAGATGGCTACGGCAGCGACTTTATCCGCATCAATGATGGAGCAATGGTCTCGGACCGCGTTGTTGTGCTACCCGGTGTCACTGTCGGAGCTCGCACTGTACTTGGAAGCGGAGCGCTGACACGGCGAGAAAAGGAGTATCCGGCCAGCACGACTTGGATTGGCAGCAAGAACGGCGAAGCGATAGGACTCACCGATGTCAGTGCAGACGATAGACAATACTCTTGTCCTCGGTCGAACACGGAAAAGGGGACATGGACATTGGCCAGTACGCTTGTCAACTCCGCAGCTGGCTCCACCGAACGGCTTCCCGAGACTGGCGAAACAACGCCACAAAACTACTCCAACTACTCTAACTACGACAAGGAGGGAGCCATTTCCGCGCCCCGGTCGGATTCTAGGACAACCTCGACTGCGCACTCAGCAGCCACGTCTGCACACTCGTCCCGAAATCCAAGTCAAGCAACCAGGCACGCCTCGGTTATCAAAGGGAGGGTTGGCAGTCACATGAGCGCTGGGGCGAATCAGAAAGGCAAGGTTAGAGCATCCATGGGAGTCAAACCGGCGGACGAGGCCAACTCAACCCCATTCGGCAGAGCCTTTTACGGAGGTCAAGCACCCTATCACGTCTTAGGCCTTGGTACCATATTCCTCTACTCCGTATTTACAACGATCTTTGTTGCTTTTTACTGGAACGTAGCAGCTACATCCGCAATCCAAGTTGTATCGCGGATGATCCACGACAACGACGCCATTCTCAGCCCTTCATGGCGGCGCCCACTGATGATTTTCACCCTAATGACTTGCACGATCTCCATGCTCATGACCGCGCAGGCGGTCTTCGCTCTCGCCATCGTGATCGCAGCGAAGTGGATCTTACTAGGGCGCCGGAAGCCTGGCAACTATGACTGGGATAAGAGCAGCTACTGCCAGCGCTGGCAGATCTTCCTGACCATTGAGAAACTACGACGTGATTGCTATGGTGGGCAAGGCATCCTGAGTCTGCTCACTGGGACGTACTACGCGGTCCTGTACTTCCGGCTCATGGGCGCGAAGATAGGGAAGGACTGCGCTCTCTTCGCTGGCGGATTACCATCCTTGCTCTTTACCGAACCAGAACTGCTTACGCTCGGTGACCGTGTGGCCGTGGATGATTCGAGTTTAGTGTCTCATATCAACACCAGGGGCAAGTTTGACTTGAACCCGCTTAGTGTGGGGGACAGAAGCGTGTTGAGGAGTGGCTCGAGACTGCTGAGTGGAGCGCGGATGGAGGAAGACAGTTGCTTGCTGGAGCATACTCTTGTTATGGCAGGGGATGTGGTGGATAAGGGGTGTACTTATCAGGGATGGCCGGGGGATGTATTTACTGGGCAAGGGTCAAGGAGGTGAAGTGACGCCGTGCAGGCTGTATCGTGGAATGAGGACAGTTGAGAGCGTCACCACTCAGGCCAGGATGGCGGGGGCACATTGCCTTGCTGTAGGGGAGGAAGTCATGTGAAGGACGATGTGGCGAGGAAATAAATGCTTGTGGTCGAAATCAGGAGGCTTGATGTAAAATGTTACGGCGTTGGGAGTTTCTTGGAGCGAAGATTTTGTCTGTCTGTCCTATATGCTGTGGGCAAAAACTGGTGTCGCCTTTTTCAAAGAACGCGAGATAGACTCGTCAAACCTTCCAAGGGTGGCTAGTGAGCGGAAAGTAGCCCCTATGCGCGTCCAATTACCTTGGCTTGATAGTATAAGCTTCGTACGCGATACCGCCTCGTATGACGTAGGTCTTTCTTTCAATTTGCTATACCCTCTCTCACGCTTCCTGCTATATTCACCAATACTATCCACACAACGTAGCAGTCTCCAGAATATGAAAGCCCCCTGACAACGCCTGTCTCATGACTCAAATGAGTCTTTTGTACTATGGATTCCGACTCGTGTCTGCCAAGCATGGGATGTATCTGGTAACAACGGAATCGAATTGTACTACGCATAGACCCAGGAATAACGTGAAGACTAAGAAATATTCCACTAGCAAACGCTAGTCCTCGATGAAAACTTCAGGGGGTGTATACATATTCTTCAGAAACCTTTTAGTGAAAGTGACCTTGACCGGGGAACCTCTCGATGTTAAACCTACATGCCGGATGTCTCGGTCGTCCGGGCTGACATTGATCTGCACAATCTAAAACAGCTCCACGCACCCTGAGATATACATAGATCGAAAGATGCTATTGGAAACTCTATCAAATGCAAGCCGTCAAGACTTCGGACGCCTTTCGACGTTGGGTTTTCGATATGGGGCTATTCCCACCACGACATTCGGGGGCCTCCGTAATATCGAAGGATCAGGTCCCTTTAGTCAATTTCAATTTTCTAGGAGACAAGCGTGATAGGATCCTTGTAGCTATATAGCGCGTTGTACATTCTGCTGATGCATAAGGACGACTGCAACTTGTTGACGAAAATAAAGGTTTACAACAGAGTGACTTGCTGTAGTAAAACTTAGTACAGAAGGATGTGTCGGCTATCAAATTCCTAGTTCTTTTTAGAGCCTCCCCCTACGTGGCCAGACTAGACACACAGAGATGCAGCCCCGAGCTTGCGCTAGTGTTGGGACTCGTTCGAGTTATCGCCCTCGGACGCAAATTTATGGCAGATCTACACAAGTAACTCAAAGCTTCGATACTATGTACAAAGCATAAACGTACACGGCATTAACTTACTTCTTCTGCTCCTGTTTCGGCGGTTCGGCCTTTGGTGACGGCAATTTAAACTGCACGATGTCAGTCAACTTTCAAAGCGACCAAGCAAGACACACTTACTTCATCAGGCCGTCTGTCCTTTCCAGGGCCCACTTGCTCCCATGTACTGGTCCCGCCTGTCACGTGACATTAGCCTAGAGCCGGTACAGCATAATGGCGGTTAGACTTGCCCTCAAAGTTCCTGAACGCCTGCGTCATCTCTAACGGTTCCACGACTATCCTGTGCTTCTCTTCATCGTATCTTATTTCCGTGTAGCCAGTCATTGGGAAATCCTTCCTCAGTGGGTGTCCATCGAAGCCATAATCCGTCATAATCCGCCTCAAATCGGGATGTCCGGTAAAAAATACCCCATACAAATCGTAAACTTCACGTTCATACCAATTCGCCCCATCGAACAGTGGTGTGATGCTTGGAACCGGTGTCGCTTCGTCTGCGTAGGTCTTGACCCTGATCCGAGAGTTATGCCGTACGCTTAGCAGATTGTATACTACTTCAAAGCGAGCGTCTCGTGTTGGGTAATCAACAGCGGTAATGTCCATGACTGAGGTGAATTCGGCAGCGGTATGAAGCTTGAGGAAGGTGATAACGGGGATGACGCCGGAGGGAGGAATGTAGATCGTGAGCTCGTCCTTCCAGACGGAGAACCTGCAGCTTCTTTTAGTGACGATTGCCGGAGATCGAAACGGAAGCTCTCACTGTTGGATGTATTTCGGCAGGCAGGATAGTAGGTATTGGCCATACGAATGCAAACTCTTGCTTCGCTCCTCGAACTTGTCCGCTGGATTTACAATTGGGACATGAAGTATCCCCTGCGGTCCTCGTTGCGCATGCTGGTTCATTGCTCAGACCAACATTCTTGTACACAAGGAGTTGCTCACCCTCAAATTCGGGAGATCAGCTGGGTTGGATGCTAGCTCCTTTGACCGTACTGCTGCCGACCAGAATGATCTGAAAATGGTCCCTCGTCCCGCTGCTTTATCTGATAGGTTTAACGTACGGCGCAGAGAGCGCCTTGTATGTACTCGCAAAGCCATTGTTGAAGCTGTAGTTGCTTGACAGGAGCTACATGTGGGAGAACCGATGGACAGTCGGCACGTTGTTGCGCGGGTGTTCCCGTCGACATCATGGGGAGTAGGGCTGAGCTAGACCCAAAGGGTTTAAGTTTTATTCTACCACCAAGTCACCTAACAGCAGCAGTTGCCGTATACTTCCCCCGTGTCCTCTCTTTGCTCTCCCTCCACCCTCCCTGCCTCTCTCATTAGCTCTCTTCACATCAAGTATCCGTCAGCAACAGGTCTTAACATCTACATTGCGTTGACTCTCCCGAAACCGTCATCCTGGCGTCTCATTCACCGTTCACCGCCGCCACTTGCTGCAGACCTCGTCCACAATGTCTCGCGTGCAGCAAGATCAGTTTCTCGACGAGGATGAGGAGGAGACATGTCCACTATGTGTCGAGGAGTTCGATCTCTCGGACAAGAACTTCCGGCCATGTCCGTGTGGGTATCAGGTAAGGGATCGCTCTCCAGATCAAACCTCCGGACACAGTCGGTTTCGCTAACTGGGTAGATATGTCAATTCTGTTACAATAATATCAAGACCACCATGAACGGACTATGTCCGGCATGTCGACGGCCGTATGACGACAAAACTATAGAGTGGAAGATGATTAGCCCGGAAGAGTAAGTACTCTCGGGTCCTCCCTTCTCACACGGCACCCGTTGCAGTTTCTCACAAGGGCTAGGATGGCAAATTACAAGGCAGATCTCGCTCAGCAGCAAAAGAAAAAGGCGGCTGCAAGGCAAAAGGAGGCGCAGAAGAGGGAGGCCGATTCACTCGGTCGCAAACATCTGGCTGGGCTTCGGGTCGTACAAAAGAACCTGGTCTATGTTACAGGACTCAGTCCGAAGATAAGAGAAGAACAGCTGCTGCAAACGTTACGAGGTGATCAGTACTTTGGACAATACGGCAAGATTATAAAGATCGTAGTGAGCAAGGCTAAGGAATCTGCAAACGGACAACAATCGGTCGGGGTCTACGTCACATTTGCTCGGAAAGAGGACGCAGCGGGTTGCATCGCCGCGGTCGATGGATCTCAGAATGGTGATCGGACGCTGAGGTAGGCCACAAAACTCATGATACCATAAGTTCTCCGTTGATTGTTATGCAGAGCTCAGTACGGCACGACCAAATATTGCTCCACATATCTTCGTGGCGACGAATGCAAAAACAGGAACTGCATGTTTCTTCACGAGCCCGGAGAGGAAAATGATAGCTTTACCCGACAAGATCTGTCGTCCATGAACGTTATCTCAACGCAGCAGCCAGCGCAGGCTCATCCGTCATCTAGGTCCAGCCAACCACCGCAGCCGCAGCCTCCTCCACAGCAAGCACCAGCAAAGATTGCCGCGGCCTCTCAGCCAATGCAGAAATCAGATAGTCGAGAAACGGCCAACAGCCCCACAGACAGCGTTGACGGTTCAGCATTACCTTCTACAGCCAGTTGGGCGGTTTCCAAACAAGCGTCTCAGATCAATCGGGGAGGCAGTACTGGTCTTACCGGTTCAGCAACCAGTGTTCATACTCCCGACCCACAAGCATCGTCGCAGCATGCAGAGACTAGAAGGATCGAACCCGCACGAAGTACGCCAGCAGATGACAAGCGCAACGGCAAGAGCATGCCTCCTCCATCAATACCAATACAAAGGCCAGCCGATCGCCCCCCCAGTCCTGCGCAGCCACCTTCGTTGAAGCAACATTCGATCTGGGACATGCTATTAAGGGCTGTGGCTTCCCCTCAGTTCCGCTTTCACTTCTCTGAAGACGGCATGGACCCCGATGATCTAAGATTAATTACGAACTTTCCACTGTTAATTGATCCGAATGGCGGCGAAAACAGGAGGCTTCGGAGAGAGCGGGAGGAAGAAGAGCGTCGTCGCAGGCGTGATGGTGCGGTTGAAGCCGTTCAGCAAGCCGCCTCCGCACGAGAGGCCGAGGATAATCCGGAAGGCGGCAGTTTACAGCTGGGTGGCGAACCTGATGAACGATCTGTTTCCGGCCTTGCACGAGAGCAGCAACAGCTTACTGCTATCCGACCACCTTCGCAGCAGTCTGCCCACCAATCCGCATTCGGTCTTGGCCAAAACTTCCCTTTCAGCAATGATGCGGCCACCAGCGCTTTTAGCAGGAGAGCACTCAATCCGCAACAACCACAGCCGCAACAACATCTCCTTCAGCATTTCAAACCTTCGACGCCCCAAAATGTAAACCTTACCGGCCAAACGCAGACGCATCAAGGGTTTTCATCACAGCCAGCTGCATTTCAAGGGAACTTCTCTCAGCCTGGCGCGGCCTCAGGACACGCTCGGCAAAATTCAAAGTTCTCGTTTGCCAACGATACAGGGTCTGCATCTACAGCCATCAAGCCGGTTGCTAATACCAAGCTTATGAATCAGCAATCTTCCTTGATGCCTACGCCAAACACAAATCAATTCAATCCGTTACACCAGCATCAACAATTTGGTGGCCAGTACTATTCTAGTGGGGTACAAGGCCCTCCCCCCGGGTTGAAAGCATCCGGAACTCCGCCTGTTAGCGGAGGAGGGATGTTCGGGCAAGGTCACGGCTTTGCTACAGGTGGTCTCGGCTACGGGGCCAATGCTGCTGGCAGAACTACCAACGACGACTTGATGAGGGAGCTTATGCGTGGTCGTGGAGCTAATGTAGGCGGCGCCCAGGAGTCTGACGCTGGAAAGCGTGAGTTCAATTTCCCTTTTCTCCTTCAGCAAACCAACAACCCTACCCCTGCCCCTGGCCTTTTCAGCTTCCCTTCTGGACTCCAACCTGGTATGGTCCAGGATCATGGTCCGTTGAAGCAGAAGAAGAAGGGGAAGAAGCACAGACATGCTAACACTTCCTCCTCTGGAGGTGGTGTAGTTGATGTTGCGGACCCGAGTATTTTGCAGGCAAGAATACGTCAAGGAAGTGCTGTGACTGGCCAGGGGTTCTACGGTGCACAGGGTCAAGGTGGGTTCAACTCCATGATGTACGGTGGCGGCGCTGGTGGTGCCTACGGTAGATGGTGATTTGCAACTGTTGTAACAAGACACACTGGGTCATTCGGGGCTTCGATCTGGGTAGAAAGTAGGATGTCAAAATTTCTGGCGCACGAGGCAACGGGGTTACACTTCTCGCGACCAGGGCACAGCATATCGGCAAACTGGAAGCCGCTGGCGTTTGTCCTGCTTTACCATGGGCGTGGAGTTCTGGTTCGTATCCTCGGTCAAGATCTCTTTCGATTTGCGTCTTGATTCGGTTGAATGGCAAGGCATCCATTGCTTTGGTTCTTTCCATATTATCACACTTTCATGCTCGCTATGAAGATAATATGTACGTTAACATCCCCATTCCGCTATGTCGACCCGATGGGTAGATTGACAATATCAGTTGATAGTTACTCTTCGTGTATCTCCGCCTGAGCTGTGATAAGGAGGGTGCCCGCTGAGGAAGTCCATTGTAACTATCATAAGCCCGTATCCGGCGTTTGTGAAGCGTTTAGTCTTGTGCACTGCCGTTCATACCCATCACATCACCGATGACCAGCGCCGCCACCTTCTGCGTAAACAAGCGTTATCATAACGGACATCTTTCACGGTGAATATGCTGATGATTCTTTGTAGATTACTCAGAACATTCAGTACCGCATGATGTTGGGCGAGACGTTGATGCACCATTCCAATCACCATTCAACAGCGCTGCGAAGTTCGCGGCGAACCTTGCGCAAGAGCCTCGTCGGTCAACACCTGCTCTGCCCCCAGGCTTAACTCTTCCTCACGGGCAGCCTCAGCCATCAATCACACAGGGGTCTGCTGAGCAGACTCAAAGTGAAAGCTCACATGCTTCCTTAGCTGCCTTACCAGTTATTCCCACGGCATCGCCGGCATCTGAAACTATCGCCACACCATCGGAGAATGCCACGAAGCTATCTGCACCATCTATTGGCAGTGACCCGATCAGTGTCCACCCTGCGAAATTTGCTGATGCGGCGGCCAGATTGAATGATGACTCGAATCTTACTTCTAAAATTCACTTGCCAAGCCCAGAGGTGCCCGTTGCCAAAGGTGAAATATCTACAGCATCGATGGATCAAAGTCCAAGCGCACAAAGTCAGAATGTGAGCATTTCACATAAGCCTTCTGGATCCGAAACCGACACTTCTTCAACCACAACGAAGGCGCAACCTTTGACTACTGATACCAACTTGCATCAATCGACGCCCCACGTAGGATCGGCTACTAACCTCAACGACAGCCACATACCGCAAGTCATCAAACCAGTAGATAAGCTACTTCCGATGTCCGTAGCTACTGAATCCCAACTCGTGCAAGCAACGGAGAAGCCTACAGGTGCGCCCGCCAATGGCGCAGGGTTGACTCAGAACGCTAAACAAGATCTACAAGCAACGCCGCAGGGCTCTGTAATGCAAACCAAGCTGTTGTCGATGCCGGAGCTTATTGAGAGAATTGAAAGCACGGGGGTTCCACCTACAAAGCGTCAACACCCTGGAAAACTGGACATCGCAGCGGCGACCGGCACTACTAAAGACGAGCCACAATCCGCTCCTGTAAGCTTGCCGTCGAACAAGGTAGAAACGCCAATCAGACCAGGCCAACCACCATCTGCCGCTCCTCTGGCCGCAACGAGACCATCAACGCCGGTTACTGCTATTGATTCACCTGCAAAGCGGCAGCAGCCTAGGACGCTTCGAGTAGTGGCCACTCCTAAAGCAGAGACACCATCAACAACTGCAGCGTCCGTAGTAGGTTTGCCACTTCCAGGCGCATCTAAACCACCATCGCGACATCCAAGCGTTGCTTCGTTTAATGCGCCAGGTACTCCGGGAAGCGAAGCTGTTTCCGACACCGTTTCGCTGACGTCTGCGTCCATATCTCGGGGTGGCTCACCACCGCCCAACAAAGTCGGTGCTGCACCCACGCGGACCAAGGCCAAGAGTCAGCAGAAGAAGGAACGCCAGGAGCGAGCGAGGACTCTAGGCGACGAAAGAGTAACGGAGGAGCTGGAAAAGCCGGCGCCGGATGAGCCGATTCAAGCACCAATCATCGGGCGAAAGAAGAAGACAAAGAAGGCGGCAGTAGGGGCAAATATCACCGCAAATATGACTGGAAGCACACCTGGCTCTCCCAGTCCTAAAGACAAGCTAGTGGTCGAGAAAGAAAATGAGCAGCCATCCTCTAATGCTAACTCAAAGCTCCAAAAGCCGGGGAAGGGCACCGCCAGAGCCGAACCATTTACTGCTGCACGTAGCAGTTCCGAGTCATCCACGAAGCCCGATGTTACTCCAGCTTCCCTGTTTGCCGAACTTCAAAAGGCGGAGGAGATGTTTGCAGCGACTCTTGAACTATTCAAACCAGTATCGAGTTTAACCAATCGCCATGACATCGCTCAAGCCGACATTGCCAGCTGGGCGAAGCGACAGGTGCTTGATGAGAAGGACAAGGAAAAGCTGACTGCCGGCGAGGCTGTCAGAAAAGGTGGCGACGATGATAGGACCCATATTTTAGTTTCACCGTCGCGTGCCATTCTCCAAGGTTTGACGAGAGAGCAGGAGCGTAAGTATTTGGATCTGGAGAAGCGGATCCTTGGAGACAAATCCCAGTTCCGCTACACTCCTCGAAAAGCGGCAACTGGAAGCTCCAAGGGCGCACCTCAACAGGCCCCCGCAACCCAGCTTTTCAACGATCCGGCTTCTAGCGTCCCAAGGCCATCATCGTCGAACATGCCGAATGTCGACGAGACCCTTCAGTACCTGAATCAGCATGTGCTTCCTACTTTAAGTGGTGTGGTACCTCAAATAGGGAAGCTTACAAAAGAGACTGTCAGGACCGCACTGGGCAGCAGTGCTGCTGCAGCTCTGGAAAGGGACATTGCAAGCTGGGGCGACGCTACGCTGGCCGCAAACTCTGCAAATGATGATTCCGGGACGTCGGCATTGGCGGGGCAAAGTGTACAGGAAATTGAGGCGATGTTTATGCGGCAGAAGAAGGAGGCGGAGGCGCTGGAGAAGAAGCTGAATGCATTAATTAAGAGGAACAAGAGGCTGGCTTTTGGAACCGGGCACTAATGGTGGACAAAGGTGCAAAGCGGTTGCAGGAAAGTACATTTTTAACCATCATCAACGAACATCCCTGTACATGTGCCAAGAACTCCGCTTGTAATAGGCAAGAGACGCAGAGCACCGTATGAGCTATGATTTTTGTCCCACATGGACGGCAGTCCATTTTAAGCTGAATAAAAATTGCCGCGACTTTTGTCGCTTCGATCCTCGCTTCAGAATGAGCGTAAGCGAGGTGAACGTTGTTTCATATGTGAATCTTCAAATTTACTTTACCTCACCCACATCACCGCTTCCTCAACTCAAAATCTCCAGGAGACCTCTGTTAGCACTTACTACGTGCAACCGACAGCTAGTCGAACCTCGAATCTAGGGAAGACGTCTAACAGCCTCATTGATGATCGCACAGACCTGGCTTCCGCCCGAGGTGACTGGCGCCTTACTTGCTGAATCATCACTTCTGACCCTCTCACTTTTACGCTCTCTTGTGAGCAGAGATGGACATCTTTATCAGCAACATACCAGTGCAGGTGTCCGATAAAGAGTTGAAGGCCTTCTTCCGTGGACGGTTGGAGCAGCTCCAAGTTTATACGTTTCACTCCCAGAAGTTCCGCGGCAAGCCATGCGGACTACTTACGATTCCTGATCTGAAGGGTGCTCAGTTCTTTCTCGCCGCTTACGGAACGCCTATCGACAGCCGGAAAACCAAAGCCCGGGCGAGAACACAGCTTTTCCTTATGGGCAAACCCATCTACTGTCGTCCTAGTGATTCAAAGCCAGATATCTTTCTCCTCAAAACTTTAGTGACTGAAGACCAAGGTCGGCTGTCTAAGCAAGCATCAGCGGCTCTGGAGGCACCCAGTGAGCGGTTGAGGAGAAATTTCTGCTTCAGCACTCTCTCGGTGGGCTCGCTAGGCTATCGCGATCCTCACCTCGCGTTCATACCGTACTATGAAGACCGTAGGAGTGGATTGGTGAAGTTCGGCCATAAAGCCCTTACGATCCTACTGGAGGGACGCGGAGAAGGCGAATCGGACTACAAACTTGACATCCCATACTACGGCGTCGAGAGCGCATTCTTGGGCGGCTACAGCAAGCCAACGATAGCCCTCTCGCTGAAGTTAGCTCCACGGATTTACAGAAGAGTCGTACCCAGTCTTACTGATGCACTGGCGAACATCTCGCTTACCAACGGCTTTGGTGGGCGGAACTATCGATTTGCAAGAGTCTGCAGCTTGGATCCTGACCACGACATTGTCGTTGGTAGCTGCCTGGTCTACTGCTTGACATTGGAGGACAATCGAGAACTCTCCTACGTGCAAAAGCTGTTTCACAGTACGGGAGGAATGCCTCGGTCCATTGTTTGGACATTGAGAACTTTGCAACCAAAGAGCGACCTGAGTACAGAGTTCAAACGTCTCCAGGATGGACTCAACGAACTAAACCGCCTCGGTACCATGCCATTCAAACTCATGTTTCAGATGCAGAGGCTTGCGCAGAACTTCTTCTTGGCGCCCTCCAGAGTAGTTGAGCTGCTTCCATACGCCGTGCAGCTGGTAACTGACTTTGGTACACATGCTGCGGTTGAGGCAGTTAGAAGATTCTCACGAGAACTAGCTTTTCCTTCTCCAGAAGTCGAGGCTGTTCAATTTCACATGTCTACGATGCTAGCACGACTCAAAGCGTATGCACAGTCATTCAAGCATGCGGGTTCGATATACGAGCTTGCGGAAAGGCACTCTCATATTGTTCTGGTCCACAAAATCAACGTCACTCCAGCAGGTACGTTAAGTTCGGTGTGAATTCGACATGACGGCTTCCCTAGTGGAGTTGATTAACAAATGCTCCGAGCACTTGACCCTGGGGGTGCTCAGTCTCCCAAGTTGAGCTGAGTAGAGCGGTGTAAGACACTTACTCTGCAGTGCTCTTTCGATGCTGGGAGCATCATGAAATCATGAGGAGCGTTTGCACGGGGCATGCTCCCAGGCACTGGTGGCCCACTATGTTACCAAGCTGTCGCGGACTGCACGAACGATGCTGCGCTGTTTGCTATGCTGAATGCTTACAGCACGTCACAGGAATGTATTTACACGGCCCTGATACCGAAGTCAAGAATCGAGTGTTACGAAAATACCCTAAACACACAGATCATTTCCTCCGCGTCTCTTTTCTCGACGAAAACAGCGAGCCCTTGAAATTTGAACCGCAAACATCGCTGGAGGAAATATACCGCCACAGATTCAAGGAGGTACTCGATGGCTGGATATCAATTGCTGGCCGGAGTTTTACCTTCTTAGGTTTCTCGCATTCTTCACTGCGATCACAGACTTGCTGGTTCATGGCACCGTTTGTATACGAAAAACGGCTTCACCACGCAAAGGATGTAATTGCAGGCCTAGGCAATTTCGACACCATTCGAAGTCCAGCCAAGTGTGCAGGTTAGTGAGCGACCAAACACCTTGATGGCAAATGCTTACCAAAATCAACCGTAGCACGGATTGGCCAAGCGTTTTCTGACACGAATGGTACAATCCCGATTAAGCCGGAAAACCTACGAACGATCGAAGACATTGAGCGTAATGGACGTTGCTTTACAGACGGTGTGGGCACCGCATCGTTGAAGATGTTCGGGAGGGTGTGGAAGGAGTACGCTCTATCGCGAGAATTAAAGCCGACGGCGCTTCAGATTCGTTTCGCTGGTGTGTGACCACTTTGACAGTTTCGGGATGGTAGAATCCTAATAACACGCAGGAGCGAAGGGTATGATTTCTCTCGATACACGACTCCACGGGCACGTGTTGCGCATACGTGAATCCATGTTGAAATTTACGGGCGGCGAAACTTGGTAATGGCACGTTCACTTCACAGTCGAGCCAGCTGACGTTGAACTCCGCATTAGGGATATCGAAATCTGTGGAGCTGCATTCAAGCCACTACCATGTTATCTTAATTGCCAATTTATCAAGATTCTGGAAGACCTCGGAGTAGCCCCGGAGGTGTTCTTGAAACTTCAAGCAGACGCCGTCGAGCGGTTGCGTCAGCTTACGCTGTCCCCAGTCAATGCGGCTACGTTCCTTGAGCACAGCTATATAGGACAAGCTGCCCGATTGCCGACCCTTCTCCAGCTCATGAACGACATAGGATTGGATTTCCGTGACGATGACTTTCTAAGGGACACGGTGGAGTTGGCTGCTGTGGTTCAGCTTCGCGATATCAAACACAAATCACGCATCCTGATTCCTCAAGGGGTAACTCTTTATGGCATTGCTGATGAGACTGGCTTCTTAAACGAGGGTGAAATCTACTGCGTCACAGAGAGCTGTAAAGGTGGTCGGGAGGTCCTCACAGGCGGCCAGGTCGCGATTACAAGAGCTCCTGCGCTGCACCCCGGTGACATACAAGTCAGTTCCACGCCCACTCCCATCCAACCCCTGGGGGACCCCCCATAACACCATAGACTCAACTGAAAGTGGTATGCAGATTGTCAAAGCCGTCGACGTACCGGAAAGTTCTCCTCTGAACGCATTGCGCAATTGCGTAGTGTTCTCGACCAAAGGCGAACGGGACCTTCCTTCGCAGCTAAGTGGAGGCGACCTTGACGGAGACCTCTACAACGTCATCTTTGATCCTATGCTGATGCCGAAGTGGACTCACCCGCCTGCTGACTACCCACGGCTCCCACCAATTGACATACGTCGAAAGGTTGAGGCTCATGATATCACGTCCTTTTTCCTAGAATTTCTAGAGACAGACCAGCTGGGCCGAATCAACATAATCCATCGGCAGCTAGCGGATCAAAAAGTAGGCGGAACGACTGACCCGGATTGTATAATATTAGCAGGAATGGCTAGCACCGCTGTTGATTTCAGCAAAACAGGCATTCCGGTAAGTGAACACGAGCCAGTCAGGAACAGCTGCTGAATCTTGAAGGTGGATATGGCAACGTGTCCGAAATATAATAGGTTCCGGCCTGACTTTATGGCTCAAGGTCCGCGTGTTATCATCGAAAAGAAGATTAAGTTTGAAGAAGACGAGTTGCCGCACCAAGATGACGTTGACGATCGCTTCGCCGACCTGCAACCGGACACAACGCCATTTCGGTATTATGAGAGTGAGAAAGTGCTCGGAAAGTTGTATCGCGCCATTGACGAGAGACGATTTCTCGAAAAGCTGCAGGAGGACGAACGTGGTCATCCAGGTCATGCAGATGAAGTTGTGGGTCGGCTGTGGCGCTACATTCACCGGGAAACGTTACTTGTTCAATACTACCAGCACAAAGGGTGGGCCAAAGAATTGGAAGACTCGTAAGTATTACTCCACGTACATCCAGAGTCACAGATGGATGGCGCGCGGACAAGCCATAAGTGGCCATTTCCTGCAGTGCTGATGACGGGGATAGATACGAGAACTCCATAATCGACACAGCGCATCAATTCAGTCAGCAGGCGCACCAGCCGCTCAGCGAGCTTGAAGTGTTCTCAGGGACGATCATCGGTAACTCTGGCGGCGCGCAGAACAAGCGGGTTCGCGAGTTCAACAAAGAGATGAAGGAGAAGGTGGAGCGAGACACGGCTTTCTTTGTGGAGCGCATGCTGTACGGAGATGACGAGCAAGGTGACAGAGATGATGCACTAGCGAGATCACTCGCTTGCTTCGCTGTAGCTATGGAGGAGCCAGCCAGGGTGGCAAGAAGGATGGGGGAGTTGAAGAGTTTTCGCTACGTCGCCGCATCTATCTGTTTGAAGGAGCTGGAAAGATTTCAGGGCACCTATGGCATTTTGCGCCCTTTCTAGTAAAGACTTGTGCTTGAGGTTGTTATTTAGCGAGGCGTTGAGGTGTTGCGGCGACTTCCATCTCTCTCCGATGATGTACCTCGCAAAACCGGCAACCTTGAAAGGTAGATGATATGGTAGATCAAACGCTTGGTAGGACATAATGAAATCCTCAGTCAGCGTTGCCTTGTATACACAGTCCAATACAGTGGACTATCTGAGAACTTCCAAAAACCGTCCGAAGGTCGCTGCAAAAAGCCATGGCTAGATTTAAACAAATGTCAAGCAATGTGACAAAAAGCTGTGGGCAGATTTGTTCAGCCAGATGTATTCGAGCTCTTGGAGGCCGCCCGTAGACTGACTGAAGTAGTGGTCTTCTATCATAAACCTCTCCAGAGCAGACGAAGAATACATCAATGTCGAAAACTTGTTTCAACCTGTGGCGGCAATGAGGGGGTCCGCCAGTGGGTCGAAGAGTTGCCTACCAGGCGAGTGGCATAGTTCGGCGAACACCAGAGAGATTTTGGAAGCCTGGCACGCTTGAATAGATCGATCAGGCTCCGGGAGGTCGCCCGTATAATGATTTAGTCAAATTACTACAGTAGCTGTACCTATTACCGAAATGATTCAGCCTCTTTCGGGTTAAAAGACAACCTAGCTACTGCCTAGAAGGCCTCCAGCATGGTATCCGGGTCGACCTGAGTACGAAGTGAAGTGTTCCAAAGCGTTCTACGACTTATCCCTCCTTGCTTGCTACATGAATTACAGCCTCGACTTTTTGCACCAACCCTTGGTCGAGTTAAGAGCTCACGAATGGTAGGTTCCTCATTGCCGTAATTTGAGGTTGCTTTCCGGTTTGGTTGATCATCTCGTGCACGATTATTACGACATCACGGCTCAGTGCGAGATCTCTGAAGTTTGGGAATGAATTATGCGAGGCTCTCTTTCATACCTAGAAGTACCAAGTCGGTCATCGTGCATGCATGAAAAGTCCGCCAATCAGATAAATGTATTTCTAGCTCCAAATGCAAGTGCCTTATTACGCGGAGACACCTCAGCTTTTTACCTAACAGTTTCCCGATAACGTACAAAGTACTACATACACCGAATATCACCTGGGCATATGGGCAGCCCTTAAGCGACTTGCTGTAGGTAGATTCAAAGAGATGACAATCGCAGCGGTAGGATGCGGTTGCGCTTGTTGTACTTCATACTACTAAGCACTGCTGCTTAGGAGACCGTTTCGTATTACGTCACCCGGTGTGTACTCTACTCTCATCGCCAGCGTTTCAGTAAGTGTAACGGCTGTCTGCACCCTACAGCTTGTAGGTACTTCATGGTATGAAGTACACTGTATAGCCAAACGCTTTGTTTGCGATAAGATAGCCGTCGACACTACTTCATATCTCCGGCTGCCGGCCGTGCTTGAAGCTCCATCGAGTGTGATCGCAGGGTCCAGTGACTCAGTCACGGGCAGCTGTCTGTCTCGCACCCATCACTGAGCCTCAACCCTCCCCAATCATCATAACACACTCCCACCACTTTGCTCTGAATCACCTCCACCTCCACTATGCCATCCGTATCCATCGTGTGCGCCCCCTAGTCAGCCTCTTCAACCTTGCGGGCTGCATTGGCCATTTGATTGCTGGTCCTCGACAGGCACAAGCAGATCGACCATGGCTCCAACCTAAAACCTCGGATTGCCTGATATAGGCAGCTAGCCTTGTCACCTTCTACCAGTACCTCTACGCTTTCATAATAGGAGCAATAAGTTACCTTACTGTCTGCGGTGATGGATTCCCTTGGGATCCATCACCCCATTGATCCATAACAACCCACTGCCGTCATCGACCAGCTATCCGTATCCGTGGACCTCAACCTGAGGCTGGCCCGTTGACAGCCTGCAACTTTCGCGGCTCCATACCACCAAGCTTCGCCCTCTTGAACAACGTCCTCCACAATGCACCAACATCCTCGCCCCTCCCCGCGGATGGCTTCCCCAGCCAATTCACCGCAAACAAACCCAGCCCGGACAAACAATCAGCGGGATCACCCTGCGGATCGAACAGAGTCGAGCTCTGATCTTCTCGCATACCAAGAAAGACCTAGTGGAGATGGTAACAGAGAACAGCAAGATGGCAGATCGACCGGGCAGCAAAAGGAGGACCCGAAGCTGAACCAAGTCATACAAGTATGTATACCGCACTATACCCCACGAAACTACTCGACAGAGGTATCGTGTGGCTGATTGCGTGGACAGCAATTCTTCTACAAGGCTGCGCTATCGATCCTGTCGGCGAGAACAAACCTCCCACAGAGCTTCAAACAAGAGACTGGTACGGTAAGAGTGAACAAGTGGGTAAGTCAGAATAGCACTTCCATCCTACTAATCACCCTTCTACTTCCTCCGTAGTTGCAATTCCCGACGCTAACATGTTCTCTCCATTTCAGTTTAATATCGTGTTAGATGAGACCGATGTACTCACCGATGACCTGTGGGGTTGGAAGACCGCGAGTGTAGCCGATCAGCGACCGCCACCACTCATCATCGAGATTTACTTAGATACGACGGAGCTCACCCACAACCAGGCTTTGGTGGCAATTGACGAAGACGGGAAGAGGTGGGATGTAGGTCAGGCTTTGGACTCACTGTCCACCTATTTGGGAAGATCGCCAAACAGCCGAGGCAAACATACAAAGGTTGTGTTGGAACGATGGGAGATCGAGCTTGGTGATCCATGTACCATGACAAAGGCTGAACTTAAAGAGACGCTTCCCAATGTGTACAAGAAAGCTGTTATACTCTTCAAGTCACTCTACACGTATACGAGGATGCTACCGGCTTGGAAGTTCTGGAGGAATGTTTTGAAGCAGCCGGCTGGCCAGGCTGCGTTGAAGCCAAGATATCGCATATCCAAGGGTGGCGCGCCCAGCTCGGAACCGGATCTGCTCACGGTTGCATTGTTTAGCAGCTCGGATCCGGTGACGGAACAGTACGCTTTCACCCCAACACATTCACCAGCTGGGCCTTTCCTTATATCAATTACTTATCGTGCAAGATGCGAGTTCCGCGTGGATGACTCCGAGGCACTGCTGAGCTCTCACTTTATGGGCATTGACGACTACTTCGCCCCTTCTCTGGGCGGGCCCATTCGAGGTGCAACCGGACTGCGCGAGCCCGGCTCACTACCGGTTGATGGCAGGCCGGGCAGGGAGCGACCGGATCTTGGCCAAGCATATGGAAGTATGTCCACGTTTCATCAAGTTGGGCCAGTCCCAGGTACTAGCCCTCTGTCTGCGCTTCGCACCGCAAGGGAGTTTGGTAGCTCATCGCCCAAGGAATCACCGCCACAGAAGCTTCCGCCGAACAGTCGTACGACACATGGTTCAAAGTCTTCGCTAAGGTCCGTCGAGGGCGGCATTCCGCTACCAAGGCGCACTTCAGTTTCCTTCCAACCGTTCAAAGCCGGCTCACTGTCATCGTCGCCGGCTCTGGGCCCACAGGTGCCGCCTTCACCGGGAAGCTCCTTAGGCCGGATCTCGAACCCAAGTCCACTTGCTCAAGCGCGGAACAGGGCATCTTTGACTACTTTGCCTCAAACGGCGCTGAGGACACCCTCGCTTCCGAACGAGACTGCCATCGCACCCTCTGCACCGAGCTCTCCCAAGCCGGCACCCATAACTCGGTACAGTAGCAGTTTTGGTAATCGCAAATCTAGATTCTCATCCGGAGGCGGAAGTAAAACAGAAGACAGCAATAGCAGTGGCAAGGCTAGTGTAAACTCCTCCAATCAGCCTGGATCCGGACTTTTAGCGGAAGGAGAGGGAATAAGCACTGGTTCTCCACAAACGGACGAGGATACGATATCGGATTTCCTGAAATTACTTGAGAAAGGAAAAGACTTGAAGAGCTTCAACCGGAGCGATGCAGAGTCACGTGAAGCATCAACGAAGCGAATCGCTGCTCAACTGTCCAAATATCAACGTATGCCGGATTCTAATGCACAACTTTCGGACTCCATGTCGTCATCACATCTGCTCCATCGTTCATCATCGTCCAGTAGCCGCCACGTGTCCAACGTCCCAGCCCTAGGTGCTGGGGCTTCTGTATCAACCTCCTCGTCGCCCGGAAAGCCCATCTCACCACACACGCCACATACCCCAGCTATACCTTCTAGGTTGAGTGCCAACAGTGTCATCGACTACACAGAACGACGCCCCACTCGAAGCCGAATCGGTCAAGCTACAGCAGAGGAACCGGAAGGAGATGAAGCGCCCGAGGAAGCAACTAACCCGGGAGCCATAGACATACCGACCTCTCCGAGACAGGCTCCTTATCCCCGCCGGACCAACTCATTCAGGCAAAGGCAGCGGATTATGCAAGGCGACGTCGGAGTGCATAGCGCTAGCGTCCCCATCGAGGACCGACCAGAGCTCAGTCTCAGCGAGCTCTTGAACATGCACGAACCAGCCAACACTATTCCTTCTGCTGACTTACCGAGCGAGATGCCGTCCGAGTCAGCAATCACTACCGAAGAAACCGTCAGCCCGCTGACACGCCATCAACTTTCTTCATCCTCGGATACACGTGACTCCGCATTCGGCCAGCGGCAAACAGGCACGACGACCGCGCAATCCCCTTTCCGCCCTCGGTTATCAAGTATCCGAGGAAGAAGGGGATCGGCTGCCGGTAGCACGTCCAGCATCGAGCGTGGTACCGGAGGCAGCGGGAGCGGAGAGAGTTCGAGGGCGGGGAGGTACAGTTTTCAAGCGAGGCCAGGGGCGGTGGGAACAGGCATGGGAATGCTGGGAGGGTTTGAAGACGATGAGCCGTTGCTGTTTGCGATTGACGATTCGCAGGGTGGTGGCGGTGGTGGGAGGAGGAGTGTTGAGGTACGGAGGGGTTTGGGC